>MDKI01080940.1:0-103217 GCA_005239505.1 Nicotiana paniculata | reverse complement strand
TATATATATATATATCACATCTTGTATCAATTGCATGTATATCCGATTGTATTTTAGGAAGACAGTAACCGTTTTCCAAGTATTATGGTGAGTGGCAACAAATTTGGAGCCATAATATGCCTTATTATTATCTAATGATCCTAACTCACCTTTCTATATTTGTTTCTTTAGATGAACCATGAATAATGCATAAGGAATTCACATTAGGCTAAAAACAATCAGCTTTCAGTTTCATGTAATATATTGTATGTTATTAAGGCAAGTCAATTCGATGTTCCCCTTTGGATTTCACTAATTCTGATTGACATAATCAAAAAGCTACAAGAAAAACAAATAAAAATGGGAATTAATCAAATAAAAATGTGGAAGTTTTTTTTTGTTCTGTTTGTGTAGGCAGCTTTTTTTTTTCTCTTTCGTTTCTCTCGAATGAACATGACTACTTAGTAATCCTTTCGTGGCTATTATAATAAATTAGTAAGTGTTAAGAGATAAAATAATTAAATATTTTAAATACACTATTAGCTCATGTGTTCATACCCGAACCTTGGATTGATGTGCTTAAATAATAAAAGGATCATGTGCGCATCACCACGTCTCGATACCATTAAATTTGAAAAAATTATATTTTGACCATGTGTACATTCCGTACCTTGGTTTAACATTTAATTTCAAAGAATAACTTGTGTGTGTACCGCATCTTGGTGAATATAATTAATAAAAATACAATAATTAATTAAGAGGTAATAAATAAGCCATAATCAATAAAAATACAAGAATAGCTAAAAATTTATTTAAGCCTTACATTAGTCAATAAAGCGACCGTGCTAGAACCACGGGACTTGAGGGGTGCCTTACACCTTCCCTTCGGTTAACAGAATTCCTTACTCAATCTTCTGTTTTCGTAGACCATGAATTAGGAGTCAAATCTTCCTTTTTATAAGGGATTCAATAAAAGGTGACTTGGAACACCAAAACTCAATTCCAAGTGGTGACTCTAAATAATAAATAATCTCTTTTTCAAAACGTCACTTCGATTGGAAAAACTCTTCTAACTCAACCTCATAATAGGGTTGCTGCGGAAAAAAAAGAGGTGTGACAATTTGTGACTTAACACTCTCTGGTACAATCCAATAATCAGCATGTCATGCAGGATGTATTTGTCTTTCATATGTTTTCAGCCAAGAGTCCTTTAAGTACCAGTGCGAGCAGAAATTGAACTTCTTGATGTTTCTCTTCTCGATAGCTGCAATTGCATATATGCATGGTAATTCATCAAATTTAAACTGAAAACAATCACATGTTATTTTGTTTAAGTCCACCAAGAAAGTAATTCTTTCTTCCTCAACTCTAGAACGCCATGAATCAACAGGGAAGACCTTCAATGTTATAAAATTATAAGTTAGTACATTATGTTAAATTATCATTACAATAATAAGGTAAACAAAGAACATAATACTTACATTTAAAGTAAATTCTAAATCTATCTTTTTCTTCAGTTCCTCTTCTACCCAACAGGAAACGTCATAAAAAGTTCCTTCTGCTTCATTTCTTCTTTCATAAAACCAACGTTGTAGCTTCACTTGGATGAAATCCATCATTCTTAATATAGGCAGCCCCCTTGCTTCTAATAGCACAAAACTCATTGACTCAACTATGTTTGTTGTGAGCATGTCATATCTTCGTCGTGGACTACAAGAACGTGCCCACCTTTCCGGTGGTTCTTCCATCAAGTAGTCAAAAGTCTTCTTATCTACTTTTGTTATATCTGACATGTATAGATCAAGTTCTTTGTGTTTGTATACTCTTGCAGCACTTTGGAAAAGTTTTATAATCTCACTTTTCACTTTCCTTCGCTTTCGGTTCTGCTCCAAATGATAAGTACAAATGCCATGATGGCTTTCAGGATATACCTTTGCAATGCCATATGCAATAGATTGATGCTTATATGATAAAAAAAATTAAATTCTCACGGCTCCCAATTGCATTGTGAAGCTCATTGAAGTACCACTCATAGGAATTGTTATTTTCAGATTTTGCAATTCCAAAGGCTAGTGGGAATATTTGGTTATTTGCATCCTTTGAAACTCAAATCATTAAAACACCATGAAATCTTGACTTCAAAAATTTGCATCAACAACAATCACTGGTCTACAATGATTCCAACCATCTATTGATGATCCATATGCATAAAACATATAAAGAAACTTGAAAATACAGTATAATAGAAGGTTAACAGAAGTTAAGGATAGGTAGTCCTTAACTTAGACTAACAAGCTCAAAAGTTAAGGACAGGTAGTCCTGAACTTCAAGTTACAAGCACAAAAGTTAAGGATAGGTAGTCCTGAACTTAGACTAACAAGCTCAAAAGTTAAGGAGACTTTGTCCTTAACTTAGATTTACAAGTTCAAAAGTTAAGGACAATAGGTCCTGAACTTACAGTTACAAATTCAAAAGTTAAGGACATGTAATCCTTAACTTAGAGTTACAAGTTAAAAAGTTAAGGACATGAAGTCCTGAACTTTCAGTTCCAAGTTCAAAAGTTAAGCACACCATGTCCTTAATTTTTTTAACTTGCAACTTTAAGTTAAGGACCAAGTGTCCTTAACTTTTTGACTGCACACATCAAAGTTAAGGACAACACGTCCTTAACTTTTTCAATGGTTATGACAACATGTCCTAAAGTTCATAAAACAGACTAATAAACTCTTTTTTGATTGTTTAACTGTTGTTATCGTCTATCTTTATGTTAGTATATGTTCCCGGGTTTTTACTTTTCATCATATACAAGTATGAATACAATAATTCATAATTCTCTTCAGGAGTTTCTCTTATTAAAGTTGAAGCACGTTGAATAGCACGCCACGCCTTGTGATACCCAATGTCTAGTCCATACAATTTTTGCATTTCTGCCATGACAAAGGCTAGCGTAACTTCAAACATTGGGTCTCGAAGATTGTCAATAATGTAATCACTAATCAACTTTGAAGTTGCATGCCTTTGATCAGCTTTCATAGTGTTAACTGAGCAGTCATGATTTTTCTCAATCTTTACTATCTTGAACAATGTTGAATCTTTAGTTATGAAAGTATGCACACACCACCCACACCTATCATTATTGCATTTCAACGAATATCTTGTTGAGCTTGATCTAACAACCTTGAATTCAAAATATCCTTTAATTATTATATTCGAAAAATAATTAATTATACTCTTATTTTTATCAAATATTGATCCCATTTTTATTTCATCCAACGAAGCATTTTCTCTTAATATTGTAGTTGGGGATTCTTTTTGTTTCGAATTTGAGCTTCGTCTAGTTAGTTGAGTAGAGGTTTTTTCAGTAATTTTTTCTATTACCGATGCACTTTCTAAGACTTGAATACCCAAAGCTTGTTCGTTGTCAATCTCTATAATGCTTAGTCCTTCCACTTGAATAGAATCAAATGTTTGAAGCACCTCTTTAGTTATTGGTTGAGCTTCAACCATATCTATTTCCATTATCTGTTGGCATTTGTTTTGATTATCATGTTGAGTTTCTCTATTGATATGTTCAAAGGTGCTTGTAGAATCAAAACTCTTTTCAAAACATCAACAATGAAACGACAGCCCTTGAAGAGTGAATGAATTTTTAGTAACTCTATACATGTGTGAAGATCTAAATCTTTGGATACAAGCATTCCCTTTCTTGTTCCCAGGATGATATTAAACCATATCATTGCTTCAAACTTGTCTTTATCCAATTCAATAACTTCAAAGACATGTTTAATGAAATCTTCAAATCGAATTGTCTCAGGTACTGGAACAAGCTTTGTTTGATGATCAAGATACTTATATTCTGCATTCCATCTACCATTAAAAGCAACTATAATACATATTGTTTCCATTCTGTAAGTCAAGAGAATGGGAAATTCAGGACATATTTATATAGCAATCCTTGTATAAATTAAGTACAGGAACTGTAAGTTCAAGACCAAGTGTCCTTAACTTTTTAACTTGTAAGTCTAAGTTCGGAACCAAGTGTCCTTAACTTTTGAACTTGTAAATCTAAGTTCAACACCAAGTGTCCTTAACTTTTAACTTGTAACTCAAAGTTAAGGACTGCCTGTCCTTAACTTTTGAACTTGGAACTCTAAGTTCAAGACCATGTGTCTTAACTTTTGAACTTGGATCTCAAAGTTCAGGATCTATTGTCCTTAACTTTTTCAATACAATTTGCAAAATCAGGACATTATGTCCTTAATATTAGGAACAACAGTCATGTTAAGAACTCCAAATCCTTAACATTATGTCCTCAATATTTATAGAATAATCACAGGATGTGATGTCCTTAACGTTATCAATCCAGAAAAGCAAAAAAAAATTAAATTCCTAGCATCAAATTCCTAGTAACGAAAAAAAAATCAACAGAAACACACAAAAACATAACTTACTATAATTTTATGTCGAATTTTGGACGAAAAGGTTGAATTCTCTAGTTTGAAATTGGAAGAGAAACCTCTGCAATTTTGGACGATCACAACCTCTGCAAATTAGTTACGTTTAGTTTGAGCTGCTGTTGCTGATCGTTAACAAAGAGCGTAGGTATAAGCTTATAACAGAAGAATATTTTTGTCCAGGCAGGTAAAAGTTTATTAAAATAGTGACTAAAGACTAAAGACATTTAAAATAGTAGTTTAAAGGTAAAAACAAGTGCTATTAATGGCTATGTGTGCACATCGCCCGAAAACAAACAGATAAATTGGGCCCGTGGACTTGCACAAAGCCCAAATGTCGTCTGGTCTATTCAACCGCCACGACTCTCCCTTTGTCAGCCAATACACTCCTCTTCATCTCTGTAATTTCCTCAACCAACTCTTTCTCCGGTGAAGCTCTGTTGTAAGTTCCCTAAACCCCATTTCCCATTATTCTTTAATGGTAAAATACGAATTTATCTCATGTGATAACAAATCTGTGATGGTGTAATGTGCCTTTTAGTATTAGTAATATAGGTGATTCTGTGAAGAAAAAAAAAGTGCTTATCGTGTTAATTCTTATTCTTCTGCTTCTATATATGGACTTTGAATATTTTTCTACTGCACTTTAAACTTTGTTGTAAAGTGGAGCTTTATTTGGTCTTAAATTTAGGAGTAAGAAGCTTAAGAACGTGCACAGATAGCTCTTTTCTAGATTAAATGTGGCGAAAATAGTTCATTATTGTGTAATCTGCCGACCTGCCTGAACTTAAATGGGTTGTGTTATTACTAAAACTAACGGGTTGACCCAACCTGACCCGTGAAAAATAGTGGGTCAGAATTGGGATTAAATCATGTAACCCAGCGGGTTCTAATTCAACCCAACCCAACCCAACAGGTTTGGTTTCTCATTTATTGATATCTCATAGAGATCAAGCTCTTCTGACTTCCTCTTTCGGTTTCTCAAGGAGACCCAACAGATTAAGGTACTGGAAATGATGCTGGTCTTTCTGATGCTGGATTTGATTTGTAGTTTTCTTTCAGTTTAAGTGATGTTTTTCTTTTAGTTTCTTTTCTTTTCCGTGTAGGAGTTAACTTTGATTAATGTAATATTGTGAATTCTGATGATATCAATTAGTCATGTAAAGTTTTTATGCATTTGATAATGTGTGGTTTTAGAACACTCGGTGAATTGAATTAAGTGTGTTGATTTCTTGTTTCACTGTCTAAAGTTTTAGAGGCAATAACAAAAAGAAAAAGAAAAAGAAAAGCATTCTAATGAAAATAGATACTGCTTGAATCATCACTTCTCATTTTTCAGTAATCATATTTATAATTTTGTAGTGATATTTAGATGTATTATTTCATTATTTTAATACATAGTACAGCTTACAATACTTTTCAGTTAGTTTACAAATATCGATACTTTTCTTTTAGAAAATGAACAAACCTACTTTCAATTACCGGTAAACAAAAGTGACAAAATATAAAATCAAGGGAGTACATTTTCTTTCAGAACACTCTGAAAACATTGAAGCACCTTGTTTATAGGTGTTCTAAAACCATATATTTGCCCCATCTTTGACCAACCCGTTTTGACACAAGCAAACTTTGGGCTAGTTGGGTCATGAACCATTTGTTGATTTGACCTGCTTGCCCACCCATTTGCCACCTCTTACTGTAGATATTTTATGTTATTTCGTCTACTGTCTTCAGCAGCAAAGCAACAGAATATGCAGTTCTATTAATTGGGGTGTAATATCTATTCCTACAGATGCTGTTGAATGTATTTTGATTACGGGGTAGCTTCCAATTTCACGGAAGATGTCACTTTCTAGGCTTTCGGGAAGACTCAATCTTTTTCTTTCTTTAAACAGGACTCATTATTATCCACTTTCCGCATCCAGGTGATTGATGAGCTATTTCGTTTTTCACTTGATTGTTCTTTTGTAATGGCATATATGGTTGCTTCTTTGCGAGTTTGCATAGCAATGAGTTAATAATTTACGTCGATTGTGTCCCAAATTGCCCAATCTATTTCTCTTTGATTCAGGGACTATCTTGGAATTGTAGTGTCAAAAGATAGAAACCGTGGGCCAATTGACATCAGACATGGACAACTCTTTGGTCTTGGATATCGAGGTTTCACATCAAGGTGTGAGTTTAAAAGATCTACTCTTCATAACTGTAAAGGGTTGCCTTTTTTGAGAGGGCAGATTACAGTTAGGGCTTGGCCAATGTTGAATCTTCATCATCATTATGCAACTCAGGCTACTGCAACAGAGAAGAAATCAAAGAAGATGCTCTTTTACTTGACAGGTTTAGTTTTTGCGATGGTGGGGGCTAGTTATGCTGCAGTTCCTCTGTACAGGAGATTCTGTCAAGCCACAGGATATGGAGGTACAGTTCAACGTCGGGAGGTAAGTTATTCTTTATTGATCTGGTTGTAGATTGGCTGTGGGAGTTCTCTTGAAAGTGATGAAAATTACCACCTTACAGAGTGTTGAAGAAAAGATTGCACGGCATGCGAAAGATGGAAGAGTTGCTTCCAGGTATTTTCATATGGTGCTTGACTGAAGATCCTTCACATTGTAATTTGGAACTATTTTTGGTTTATGAAACATTTGAAAGTTTTTTTTAGTTGTTAAGATAAATATTATTGATATAACAACTGAGTAGAGAAACTGAGAAATACATTTGCAATTGCTACATTACACAAAAAAAGTAGAGAAAAAAATATGCACTTAGTGCTACTCACAGATTTCGGGTTCACATTAAAAAATTCTTGCATTCCTTTCCTCCCAAATGGTCCACCAGACTGTTGCAGTAAGGTGGTGTGAAGTCTTCATCCTTACCTTTCCCAGCCTTTTCCTTGACTAGCATTGCAGTAACTCTTTAGTTGTCCTCGATGTTGACCAGTTAACCCCAACAATATTCAGAATAAAGTCCCATATCTGTGTGTTGAAGGAGCAGCAAATAAAAAGTTGGTTGACATCCTCAGTTTGCCTTTCTCACAGTGAACATCTGCTGCAAATGTTAACCCCTCTTCTCTGTAGATTTCCTTGAGTTAGACACACTCATTGGGCCACCAACCATGTGAAATATTCCACCTTCAGAGGGGCTTTGATCCTGCAAATACGCTTCCATGCCCAGTTAGGGATGGTAACATTAGAGTTGCCTCAGAACAACCTCTAACAGTGAACCTTACTTTAGAGTCACCTTTCCACAGTCGAGAGTCAGGTTTGGTTGGCAATAGCATGCAGTTCTGTAGCTGGAGCTTATGGAGGTGACACTGTCAATTTTCCAATCATTGATGCTGTCTGAAAATGTAGTTCCAGGCTTCCAGCAGTGCTCATTCCAGTAATCAGAGATAGTAGCATTCTGATTTCTTGCAATACCGAAAAGAAGAGGAAATTGCTCCATTAAACTTGATTCCCCAAGTCAAAGATCCTTCCAGAAAGCTATCTTCATGTCATTTCCAGCTTGCAGTGAGGGGTTGGAATGAAATGAACTCCAGTAATTTCTGGGTTATCAAAAATGAATGTAATTTTTGATGTGTCTCCATAAACCATAGGGACCATGATTATGAGATTGTTTAGTAGTCCACGGGTTTAATAGTCTGTATTTAACTGCAATAATGGTTCCCCGAAGTGCTTCTTCCTCCTTGCTGAATCTCCAGAGCCATTGTTGTAATAAACTGGAGTTTGAATCTTCAAAAGTTCTTTACTCTAAGGCAACCCATTTTACTGTCTGTAGTAGCTTTCTCCCATCCTACCAAATTGAAAGTTCTATGTTTTTTGTTCCCTTTCCACAAGAACTCTCTACGTAGTGTATCTAGTCTTTTGGCCACGGAAGCAGGTATAGGGAACAGGCTTATTTGAAACCTTTTTCTCCCAGTTCTTTATGTCGTCTTGCCTAATAGATAGTGCTTTTTAGTGAAGCAAATACTACAGAGAACTTGTAAAACTGTCAGATAACAGTTCCATAGCTTTTTTGCCATCTTCTTAGTTATTCTAACTTTCAACTAGAAGTGCAGTCTTTTCATTCAAGAATCTGCTTTTTTGAAGTTGAAATACCAGTTTGCTGCAATGCGTTTTCTCTCTTGCATCTCATGCATGCAGTTGTGCGGCCAATATCATTATAGAAGTATTCAAGTTCCGAATATCTATTTATCTTTTCTTTTGGGGTCAAATTTTGACACTAATGGATTTCTAGTATCATATATTTTTAAAGGAAGATTCTTTTTTGTTGTTCTGCATCACATTTTTTATCTAACTCTTGTATATGGCATTAGGGAGATTGCTGTACAATTTAATGCTGATGTAGCAGATGGAATGCCTTGGAAGTTTATTCCGACACAGCGAGAGGTGCCTTTTCTGTTATAGGCATGTGCTATGTTCGTAAATTGTTAGTCAACGTACTTATTGTTTGGCATGCTTTCTATTTCCACTTGATGTCCTTCTCCTTGTCTTGCTATGCAGGTAAGAGTAAAACCAGGAGAGAGCGCTCTTGCCTTTTACACTGCTGAAAATCGAAGCTCGACTCCTATTACAGGCGTATCAACATACAATGTTACCCCCATGAAGGTATACATTTATATAATCAGATGTCAACGTGTTTTCCCCACTCCCTCCTAGTTCTCCACCATCCAATGCAAACTTTAGACATTTTATGTGAACTTGAAGATAGAACTTCCTAGTACCTTCACCTATTGTTATATTTTCAATGTTTCCTCTTTGGAACATCTAAAAACTCTAGGTTCTTCTTACATACTGATAGTTTTTCTGTTAGACTAGTCTTCTGGTTGTGAGTCTACTCTCAAAAGAACATATTATAAGTCATAAACAACTTTTTTTTTAAAGTATTGAGCTATGATGCCACCGTGTGAGAGTGATCTTTCATTGATGTTGGCACCAACATGGTGCTACTCCCTTCTGTTCAAAAGCATTTACCAACACTAGGGTTTCAACTATACCATAAGTAACATAACCTCCCTCCTTCCCTCTCCCGCCTACCCCGACCACCAATAAAAAGGAAAGGAGAAAGAGGAGAAAAGATAGAATGACTACTAAGACTAGGGGTGTCAAATGGGTTGATTGGGTTGAAGCTGTTCAAAATGGGTGAAACCAATAAATGGAAGGGTCATTAACCCGCCCCAAGGTTACTTGGGGTTGGGCTGAAATGCGCTGGGTCGTGACCCATCCAACTTGACCCAATTTTTTTCCCTTTTTTTGAACAAATTAATTACCCTCTCATTCCACAAAACTAAAAAAGTACTATAGTATCTTGAGATAAGAAATACAAAAATGTAATTATCGCACTACTTTTTTTTAACATAGCTATAAGTGGAATAGGCATAAGAACCCGCTGAACTAAGGTTAGATTTCCAGCTACACACCTAATCTTTGTAGGGGTTACCTTCCTGAACTATTTCGAAATGGAATTAATTCCACCCTAGGCGCTAATGTGGCAGTGAGTGAAATTCACTCTCTTTGAGAGAGTGAGATGCAATAAAAATGTTAAGAATTATTTTTTAACATTTTCTAGAGTAAATATATATTTTCTACTCCCTCTGTCCCAATTTATATGGCACCATTGGGATTTAAGAGTCAAATTTCTTAATTTTGACCATGAATTCAGGCGTAAATTTTTTTAAGTTTCTTGAAATAAAATTTACATAATTGAAAACTAACTAAAAAGTACTACAAGCCCAACAATTAACAATTCAAAATATTTAGAAGCTATATGAAAAAATCACGGTAAATAAAACTCGTTTGACTTTTGAAATCTGAATGGTGCGATATAAATTGGGACATAGTCATTCTCTTCTCTTTATACAATGTATGTGAACGATTATCAAAGATCAATTTGCCAGATAAACTAATCACACGTTTCCGGCATTTATTCTGGCCATCGGTCTCCACTCTCCGGTTTGAAGAATCTCATTCAACTCTATTTCCACATTACTTCAAATTGGAGTGTCAAGCACTAGATTTATCCAAACATTTGAGTTTTTTCACAAAATGCTTAAAATAAATTATGAGTACAAAAAAAGGATCGTTATCTTTGTTATGACCTTAAGGATTTCTTTGGAGGGTGAGGCTTACAGCGTGCCTAGATTGAAAAAAGGGTCTTGCATGGCTATAGATGTATTATTACGGGCGGTGTGTTATGAATTGAATTCTTGAATATTTCTTTTTATTATAGAGGATGGAGAAAATGATGAAGATGAAGAAGATATTAGTGTAATTAGAGGATATTATGTTCTCTTTTTCTAAAGAGTGCGTCTCAAAATGTTAAATGAAGCTGCGACAACGCTGGAAATGTCACCTCCAGCCAATCTCCGGCAAATGTGGATAGTGGAGGAAAAAAAAAAGATTAATGGGTAAAATACACATTTCAAGCATGTGTACTTCTCCACTAGATAGATTACTGGTTGTGACTTTTCAGGGTGGAATTAAATCCACTTTCAAATAGTTCAGGGGGATAGTAAGACCCCATGAAGATTAGATGTGCAAGAGGGTACCTATGCCTTTTCTCTAGATATCATACTATAATTTTTTTCAACACAGATATCATGACTTAGCCGAGCGTTAGCGAAGCTAGATTCTCATAGCGAGATGCTTCAAGTTAGCGAAGCGCTGTAGTAGCGCCGAAGCCCTATGTGCTATAATGCTGAGTCAAGGACGCTCCGCCTTCTCTATAGAAGCAGTCAACTGAGTTCTGAACGAATTAGCTCCTTGGTAATGGCTTAATCAGACTACAATTTTTTTCAACATAGATATCAGACTACTTGGATCAAGCTAAAATTACATATAAACAGTAATGATCACTACCCTATTTGGAACTTTGTAGAGATTGTTTGTCTGCCTTTTTTCTAACAGTTGAATGTTATATATTTTGTAGTTCTGTTCCTTTGCTCAAAATCACATTGTTCTGAAAAGTGCATGAAATGGCAACAAAAATGGTGATATGCCTTTTCAATTTCATAGCATAGTCACCCTAGGAGAGCCATATTTAATTGTCTAGTTCACACATTAGGATGAAGAAGGCATTGGTTGTTCGAATTACTCCTACCACCTTCAGGTGATCTTTTTAAAATTAAAAAAACCTATAGACCTTAAGGTTTGGCTCGGGTGGTTTGTAAGCTTGACCTAGAAAAAGCTTACAATCATGTGAGTTGGTCATGTCTTCTGGAGCTTTTATAGTTGAACTTTGGAGATAAATGGATTCAATGGATTAAAACCTCATATCCAAAGGAAGATTTTCAGTATTAAGTGATGGTAGTTGGGAAGGCTTTTTTTAAGTCACAGAGGGGTTTGAAGCATCCCTCTCCCCTCATCTGTTTCTGCTTGTGATGGAAATTCTAAGCATTATGCTTAAAATGCTTCAGAAAAGGGATGGATTAAGGGTTTTAGCATAGAGGGATCTGATGGAAGAAAGGTGGATTTCGCATATACTATATGCCAATGACACACTTTTGCTGTGCGGTGCAGAAAAAGAACAGTTTCTGCATTTGAGAGTTGTTTTGCTGGCTTTCGAGACTGTGTCAGGCCTTAAAATTAATCTGTCCAGGAGCTTCACTCTCTCCATTAATGCTGAAAAATGACATTGAAGGCCTGGCAGACATACTCGGGTGCAAAACTGAGAAGCTGCTTACCACCTATCTTGGGTTACCAGTGGGTTCAAAGTTGAAGGACAGCAGGATATGGCAGGATGTTATTGAATAATGTGAAGGAAAGCTGGTTCCTAGAAAAAAACAATATCTTTCCATTGGTGGAAGGTTGCCTTTAGTCGATACTATATTGGATGGTATTCCTACTTATCGTATGTCTTTAGTCCCCATTCCTGCTAAGGTGGAGAAACAGCTTGACAAAATAAGAAGAGACTTTCTCTGGGATGGCAATACAATGAATAGAAGGACTCACTTAGGGAAATTGGATACAGTGAGAAGAGATGAGGAAGGAGGTAGACTTTGGGGTGAGAAACCTTAAGCTTCACAACAAGAGTTTGCTATGTGAATGGCTCTGGAGATTCAGTGATGGCAAAGAGGCTTTATGGAAAGCTGTTGTTGAGATTAAGTATGGTAGAGAAGTTCATTGGACTCCAAACCAGTAAAGATTTCTTGTGGACTTGCGGAAAAGAGGTTTCAAGGTTGTGCACTAGATGTTACTTGTGTGAAGAAGAACAGGAATCAGCAAATCATCTTCTACTCCATTGTAGTGTATCTAGGCAATGCTGGGATCTATTTTTCAGCATTTGTGGCATTTCTTGGCTAATGCCTCAAACTATAAGGGGTCTAATAGAAGCTTGGCAATCCCAAAGAGTATCTAGAAGGCTGAAACAGATATGGATAACCATTCCATTGTGCATTCTATGGACCTTGTGGCTGGAAAGGAACAAGGCTTGCTTTGAAGGGCATAGGAATCACATTATTAGAATTTAAAATACTTGTCTTCATAATCTGTATCTTTGGTGTGATTGTAGTAACTTAGTAGATCAGAATTGGTGTATGGACTTTCTGGATATGTTAGGAGGTAGAGGACAGTATGAGAATGTTGTTATCTGGGCTGCCTCTTGTACCATTTTGTACCATCTTGGTACCTTATTAATAAACTTTTACCTTATTAAAAAAAATGTGGGCAATGGATGAAGAATCAAGTTATGGAGTGATAATTGGTCTGGAAAAGGACTGCTTAAGGATCAATACTCAGGCTTGTACAGCTTGGTCATTGATTCTGATGCTCTGATGGCTAAGTGCTTTGATGAGGCTGAATGAAAATTTCCATTTTAGGACAAACTTCTGTGATTGAGAAATGGCAGAGGTTGGCTTGTTCCTGCAGAAGTTGGATGCTCTTTGTTTGGATAAGAATAAAGAAAACTCTCTGCGCTGGGTGGGCAACGGAGATGCTATCTATACTGTAAATTCTTTTTACAGAATGTTACAGAAACAGTCTGGGGACTTTGATGCAACCTGGCCTTGGAAGATGATCTGGAAAACCCTTGCTCAAAGTGGTTTGTTTTGGATGGCTGGTATCACATGGGGCGTGTTTGAAGCAAGAGAATCTGCAGAGGAGAGGTTTTAAGTTATGCAGTAAATGTTATCTTTTATGAAGGGTCTAGCATTCCCGACTTGCTTCATTTATTCCTTAATTGCAATTACACATGGCGGATCTGGGTTATATTTTCGAATATGTGGGAAGTGTAATAGGTGGTGCCACGGATTTCAAAAGCTTATTAGGTTGCTGGTAATCACTTAAAGTAGGTCGATACCTGAAGAAGCTGTGGATGTGAATACCTTCATGCATTATCTGGACTGTATGGGTGAAAGAAACAGGAGGTGCTTTGAAGATATAATGGAATCTATATCAGTAGCTAAATATAAATGCGGTCAGCTTCTGTATTATTGGTCAGAAGGGAAATATTTTATTGAATATGGCTGATTTGCTGGATTTGTTAGTATCTGAATCTTTAATGTAAAACAAGTCATGCTCCTTTCGTACTCGTTGCAGTAGTATCTTGGTACTGTTTTTTTATTAAATTTTACCTTATAAAAAAATGGACCTGAGCTGATTTTATTTGAGAAGTCAAGAGGCTGATACCTTTGAATTGGTTTATTAAATAGCTGATGGATTATGCTAAAGCTCTTAGTACCGGAAGCGCCATTTAGGAATTAAGCAGAGACGAAAGTTTGTAGTTTGGTCACTGCAAAAATTCTTCAGCATGTGGATGGCTTCTCATGACATAACTGTCCAGGCAACTTAATTTTTACATTGACTTCTTATATACTTCTTATATAATTGATAATACCCGTCTTATCCCTGCTCATCAGGAAATTGGACCACTAACATGAACTTCCCAAGAATATAGTCGCATCTCTTATTGAATGGATTTAATAGTCTTTCTGCTCCACTTAAGCCACTGAGAACTTGAAACTGTGTCTAACTTCCTTCAGAAACTTATTTGGAGAAAAAAAGAAGCGGCTAACAGCAGTCATAAGTTCTAAAGGAACAAGGCTTAGTGTGTTCCCTATCCAACATTAATTTTACTTGCAACCACGCTTATCAAGTCCGTTACTCCCTTGACCTCCTCTTATTGAGCATGCAGTTCCTGTACCACCTAGGGATATTGGTTCAACTCATATTTCTTTTGAAGAATGAGATATTTGGTATTTGTCGCCATGCCTAAGAAGGAATTGGTGTCAATTTTTCATTTTAACAATCATGCTTAAGCTATTTTAGAAAGGAGTTTTTCTTTTTTTAATCTAGTTGCTTCCACTACACATTGGCATAATACTTGTTTGGTTTTCTATGGTGCTGCAAGGTGCAAGTTATATTTTTTGGATGAGTAGGTTCAGGGCAGTAGTAGTATGTATCCATATGGGCAGTTGCATCAAAGTTTCTAATGGGAAACATAATCTTTGTCTCTTCAGGCGGCTGTGTATTTCAATAAAATACAGTGTTTTTGCTTTGAGGAACAGAAATTGCTTCCTGGGGAGCAGATTGACATGCCTGTAAGTAACCTATGAGCTTTCATTGCCTGAAGATTATTACTTCAATCCCTGTGTTCCTACCATTTAACAAATAATCAAATTGCATTTGTAGGTTTTCTTTTACATTGATCCTGAGTTTGAAACCGACCCCAAAATGGATGGTATCAACAATATAATCCTATCATACACATTTTTTAAGGTCTCTGACAATTAAAGAAGACGGTCACATTACTACAGGAATTGCTTCGTTTTGTAGTTCGTGTTTTTAATGGACCCAAGAAAATCATTTTACATTGGAAAACTTTTGTGACTGGCTGCAGCAATTGTTTATCTGCCTTTGTGTGGTGTCGGATGATAGATCTTATCAACTTCCATGGTTATACACAACAAAAACATGTTTTATCCACTCTCTCCAGGTCGGCATGACGCATTACAGTAACTAATTTAATAATCTAGTCAAACAAACAAAGTCCTGTAAAAGTAGGTGACAAGGACTCGCAACGCAAAATATTCTGAATTATCCTATAGTGGATGCTACCTCTTTTTGTAGGAGTCCAGAACCAAAATGTTGTTCTTTTGGACATAAGAGACCGAAATAGGTGGGAACAAACAATTGGTAACTTTTTTTATGTGTTATATTTTAACGTTAGTTTTGTTCGTTAAGGTTTAGCGCGATAAATCGGTATTTGCATATTAAGGCATAACACTTTAAACAAAAGCGATATACTGTACTGCTCAACTGAGCTTACTTATAATCCGTTTAGTCAAATTTCTCTAATTCTAAAAGCTTTTTTTTAAACAAAGTATTTTTTTCAAAGTTGAAGTATTTGGCCAAACTTTTGTAAGGAAAAAGAAATGGTTTTGAGGAGACGCAGAAGCAGAAAAAAGTAGTTTCTCTCCAAAAGTTGAAAAGTACTTTTGAGAAAAATATACTTAGAAGTAGTTTTTAAAAACTTGGCCAAACACTAATTACTGCTCAAAAGTGCTTTTTAAATTAATTAGTCAAACAAAAAATATTTCTCACCAAAAGTACTTTTAAGAAAATCACTTTAAAAAAAAAATACAAATAAGTTAATTTTTGCAGCTTGATCAAACATTCTATTATATAGAAAAGAGAAGAGGAGGTCGACCAAGGGCATAATGGTCATTCAAATATATTAATGCATTGTTTGCTTGTATATTTGGCTCAAAAGTTTGGTTGTGGGAATGTGGTCATACTATTAAATTCTTCAGGTGGACCCCACTTTCCATTCAACCTTCACTATCTTCGTTAAATGCATTACTTGATTGTTATTATTGTTTTCTCAATAAGTACTTTTAACTAGAAAAATTATCTTTTTGGTAATTTTATAATTCAAATGCTCACCTGATTAAAAATACTATGGTAACATACTAGAACAAAATATTATTTATTATGGTATTATTTACTATGGTAATATTGATTAAGTATTTATTATTTAGAGTGATAGAAAGTTTAATTTATTTTTAATATTATGTCATTAAACTAGAACAAAATGCAAATTTTCTTGCTAAAAATTCTTAATAGTTAAAAATGACGATTATTATTTCAAAGAACCAAAAAAATACATTTTCATCAACTATTTGAGAATAAAACTAATATGTTTTATGATTCAAATTTTGATTAGTATAAAAAGAAAAAGTAATACATTAAACACAACTGAAAATACTAAAAGAATAAAACTATATATTAATTTAAACGATGAGAAAAATACATCACGACTTATTTTTCAACTAACTTTTTAGTCATTATTTTATGGTATTAATTTTAAGTTTGGTGGTGCAAAAAATTTTTAAAATAAAAAAGTATAGACCCTATGTGAAAATAATTTAAATTGTACTTGAATTATTATCTAATCATTGTATAATAAAGTATCAAACATCGACAGATATTACAAAGTGATTGGTATAGTAATACGATTTCAGAAAAATTAAGATGCATATTAGTGCAAAAGATAAATAACAATACATGCAATCGTGGTTCTATACGTTATTACACAAAAATCCATTCTCTTTCTTATTTCCCTAATGGTGTAGAAAGTGTGTAATTAGCAATAGATCAGAGAATATTAAAAAAAGAAAATAAGGAGAAAAATAATAATAATTGGGCCTGTGCATCGCACGGGGGAAGTGCACGGTTAGCCACTAATAACACATGTATTTACTTTTAAGCCACTATTAAAATATCTTTAGTCTTAGCCACTGCTTTAATAAACTTTAACTGCCCGGACGAAAATACCCTTCTGCTCATGTCCTTAACTTTTGAACTTAACTTCAGGACTACATGTCCTTAACTTTTGAACTTGTAACTCTAAGTTCAAAACTTCAGGACTACATGTCCCTAACTTTTGAACTTGTAACTCTAAGTTCAGGACTTCAGAACTACATGTCCCTAACTTTTGAACTTGGAACTCTAAGTTAAAGACTTCAGGACTACATGTCGTTAACTTTTGAACTTGTAACTCCAAGTTCAGGACTTCAGGACTACATGTCTTAACTTTTTGAACTTGGAACTCTAAGTTCAGGACTACATGTCTTTAACTTTTGAACTTAACTTCAGGACTTCAAGACTACGTGTCCTTAGCTTTTGAACTTGTAACTCTAAGTGTAGGACTTCAGGACTACATGTCCTTAACTTTTGAACTTGTAACTCTAAGTTTAGGACTTCAGGACTACATGTCCTTAACTTTTTGAACTTGGAACTCTAAGTTCAGGACTACATGTCCTTAACTTCAGGACTTGAGGACTAAATATCCTTAACTTTTGAACTTAACTTCAGGAGTACTTGTCCTTAAGTTTTGGGAAGGAATTGCATTTCCTGTTTACTCATCACTCTTTTTCTTATTTTGTAAAATTGTCTGTTAATATTTCCATTGAAGTCAAGTTCATTTGATAACGCCATTGTTGAAGAGAACAACTCTTCTTGAAACTCATTCATGGCTACGGTAAGGAAAAAGATATTTATACTTCGACTACTTTCGACCCGACCATCCATGGCTACGGTAAGGGTAAATTGTCTTTTCATAATGATTTTAATAGAGTAGTAGCTATTTTTGCTCAACATTAAAATTAATGGATTAAAAATAAACATCACCTTATTTAGTGACTACCACACGCCCATTTTTACTACATCATCTAGTTTTAACAGAAGAGCCCTTTAATGCATAGGAAATAAAAGGTCGTCGTTCGTTTTTGAAGGAAATATATTCATTTATTTCATTAACTTATAAAAATCAACAATCTCATGCATCAGCTAACCATGAAAAGATTGATTTTAGGAAATCTTACAAAAGTGTCCCAAATAAATTCTAATTTACCAATATTTAATTATTAATTATAGACTTACTAAAACTATCTAACCATATATAAAAATGAAAAACCCAAATAAATAAAGTTCTTTCTCTCCAAGAATCACATGCAAAAATTTCATTCTATATTTTTAAGTGTAATCAACAACATTAGATGCTTAAATTTTTCTCTTGCAGTATGCAATTTTAATGAGTTTTTGCTAATGCATGCTGAAGTTATTTAGTTCATTTGCTAAAACTTCACACCAAAATATGCTGAAGTTTTGTCCTGCAGTCTACAGTTTCGTCATGAGTTTTATCCGAATCTTTAGTCTAAACAAGCTGAAGTTTTTTAGTTTATTTGCTAAAACTTCAGACTAAATATGCTTAAATTTTTGTTCTGCAATATGTAATTTTCTAATTAGTTTTTTCTAATGCACGTTGAAGTTATTTAGTTCATTTGCTTAAACTTCATATCAAAACATGCTGAAATTTTGTCCTGCAGTCTACCTTTTATTAAGAAGGGAAAAATCGTCTTTTTAAAACGCTTTTAACAAAAAAAATAGGTACAGATGCAAATAGAAAAATAAAACGAAATATAAGTTAAAAAGTAACGATCAAATAAGATATCCCATGCAATTTTTACTACGTGTGTCAACATGTATCATACACAAGTATATATGAATATGCACGTATATAAGTACAAATCCAATTATAAGCTCAGACACACACACCCTCACAATAATATGAGTCCAAGCATACTCATGTGAGTCTTAGGTCAAGTTGAGTGATCTTTCCGTATAAAAAATATTTTAGGGCATTTTAGCCTTTACTCTCATTTTGGGGACAACTTACTCCAACCATTCTCTATTTTTTTTTCTCAAAAGAAAATATATCTTTTTATATTCTTCTCTCTCTCTTCTATATTATATTATTATCTTTCATTTCAATTTTATTTTTTAATTTCCATTAAACAAATTCCATCTTTTATTTTCATTAATTTGTAATTTCCATTAAAATAATTTCATAAAATTTTAAATAATATAATTTGTAAACAATTATTATAGATTAATTAGTAATTCAAATAAAAGTGAAATCATTGCGATACAAAAGAAAAAAATTGACGAAGATTATATGAAGACAATCCAAACAGAAATTAATCGGATGGTTGAGGCGATGAATAATGCAACCGAGGCAAAAAAGAGAAGTTTTGACTGTTCAAAAAGAAAAACTAAGAGTAAAAGAAATGAAAAAAGAAAATAAAGTTTTAATGATGGATGCAGATTCTATTATCAATCCGACTCGTCGTGAATTTGTGCGACAAGAACAACAACTAATAATGTATAACAGAAGTCAACAATATCCACAGTTACCACCACAACAATCCTCGGCCTCATTCACTCAATAGTATAATAATTTTGGTGTATCTGGAAATGACATACCTCCCTACTATATGTATTTTAATTTAATATATTTTTAATTTTCATGTATTTCCAATTTTAATGTATTTTTATTTTTCACTTTTCAATTTTAGCAACATCTAATATTTTATAATTTGCATCTTTCAATTTTAGCAACATCTAATATTTCACGTTTGCACCATTCATTTTTTGAGATGATTATATATTTGTTGTACAATTATAACTTACAATAAAATTAACTTACAATTTTACATAAAAATAATAAATGTACGAAAATTAATTTATCAAAACTATACGCCAAAGTTAAGATATAAAATTAATATTATAAAGATATTACATAAACATAAATAAGTATATATAAAAAGATGAATTAAAACAGTTAAATAATAAAATAATAATATAATAGTAATGGGGAGATGAATAGTGTCTCCCCATATTTGGAGGAACACTATTCATCTCCCATTTCGAGGGCAAAAATTGAGGAGGATTGGAGCTCCATTATGACAAAAATTGCCTTCATTATGGAGAAATAGGGGAGGATTGGAGATGTCCTTAGTGCAATAAAATTGAAAGTTGACTGATCAATTATAAAATTAATTTTAATACTTTACAATTTTTCTTAGAAAAATATTTAAAAAAATGTTAGATTTTAAATGTGCTTTCTTAAATTCTTATATCGAGGACTATTTTTATTTCTCACTTAAAAGTTTCTCAAAAATTCCAATTTCCTTGTTGGATTTCTTGTTAAATTTAGAGACTACAAGGTTGTTGGTGAGATGGATAAGATTATTTCACTCGTAAAAAATAAATAAATTATGGACATATCAGATGATTAGTAGGCGTTTGGACATAAGAATTGTAAAATTTTGAAAAAAGTAAAAAAAAAAAAAAATTAAGTGAAAATGATATTTGAAAATTAAAGTTGTATTGGGGATTGTTTTTGAATTTTTGTAAGTAATCTGAGTAAAATTTTTGAAAAACAACCTTTTAAAATTTTTCGGATTTTCAAAAAGTTCTGAAATACATCTTCAAGTGAAATTGAAAATTTCATTGCCAACACTAATTTTAAAAAAAAGTGAAAAATTTCCGAAAAAAAGTGAATTTTTTTAATGACCAATCAGGCAATTAGTGAGAAACAAAAAAAAAAATAAAAAAAAAAAATCAAAACTAAAGATAAATGAAAAAGGAGAAATCAACGTTGGCATCCACTAAACTACCAAACAAATAGTAGTACCATATTTTCAGACAAACCGTCAGCAGCACACAGTAAAACAAAATGGAGCGAATCTAGAGAAGTAAAATCATAGAGTAAAATAGAAAAAAGAAAAAAAGAAAAAAAGAAAAAGAAGCCCCAACTTTTCTTTTCCAGTTTCTTCAAAGTCTGTGCATCAAGATTCAGAGGACCACATCTCCATTAACATGGAACCAAAACCAGCAGCAACTGAGCCCAAGAAATCATGTGTTTGGGTTCTTCCTTACAAGACTCAAAGCCTTCAGAGTCTTTACACAATAGGCAAAAAGTTAGGCCAAGGTCAATTTGGAACAACCCATCTTTGTACAGAAAAATCAAGTGGCAATCTTTATGCTTGTAAGACAATACCCAAAAAGAAACTGATCTGTAAAGAAGATTATGAGGATGTTTGGAAAGAGATTCAAATAATGCATCATTTATCTGAGCACCCAAATGTGGTAAGAATAAAGGGTACTTATGAAGATGCATTATATGTGCATATAGTTATGGAGCTTTGTGCTGGTGGAGAGCTTTTTGATAGGATTGTTGAGAAAGGACATTATAGTGAAAGAGAAGCTGCTAAGTTGATTAAAACAATTGTTGGTGTTGTTGAGGCCTGTCATTCATTAGGTGTTATGCATAGAGATCTCAAGCCTGAGAATTTCTTGTTTCTCAGTTCTGATGAGGATGCTGCTCTCAAGGCTACTGATTTTGGCCTCTCTGTTTTCTACAAACCAGGTTTGTCTTTTCTTTTCATTTGTATATTATTATCAACATTTTAGTTCCATTTCGATATTGTATCATAATGGCATGAGATGAGTTTAATTGGAGGCGTAGCCGGGACTTGAAATTTATGGGTTCTAAATTCTAGGATAGTGACATCAGGTGTGGTTCTGAATTTAATTTTTGGACATATTTAGTAGATTTCTTAATACAAATACAGGGTTTAGACTAAATTCTAGCCGCCCCTAGCTAGGATTCATGTAGCCGACCCCAACTTGTTTGGGACTGAGGCGTAGCTGTTGTTATTGTCCTTTTATTAACGAAGGAATTTTGCTTCTATGTGGTGACTGGATTCTTGATGAGAATTGGATTGCCTTTAGATTTTCTAATTGAAAGATACTTGGGTGTTTTTACATTTCGCTGTTTGTCTGTGCAGTGAGATGTTCTCTAGATTGGTGAGAGGAAAGCATGTCCTCTTTTTTAAGTATTGGTCTAAGAAATTTTGTTTACTAGATTGTAAGCAGTGAACGATATGGAGTAAACATAATCCACGATCATAGAACCTGGTGATTTCACAAACATAATAAAAGAATTAGTTATCAAGTAAATGATACCTTGATCAATGATTGATTCTTGAGAAGATGTAAAATGATGCGTTTATGATTGCAAAAGATTGAGAAACTGTGGTTCTCTCCCTTGTCTCTTTACTTTCAGGTAACTCATTTGATAGAGAAATACTTCTTTTCTTAGGGTAGAGAGACGACCAATTGCCACTAGTGACTCCTCAAGTGGACAGTTACAAAGAGATAACCATTTGAGAACTACTACTTTAATTTGATCAATAAGATTTTAGTTTATTACTAATATCTTTTTAAGACTCGAGCTTGTTTCTTTAGGGAAAGAGTAAACTGAACTTATATGGAATACAATGACAGAGAGTAGGTATTTGGACGTTGGTAAAGTGTTAACTTGCTACTTAGAATCGGTAATCCCCCTTTTCATTTCTTCTGAACTTTTGAGTCTGCAGGATTTGCTTTATAACCGGGCAAATGCTGACTATTGTTTGCATTATAACATTATTTGTGTATCTGCAATCTAAGAAGTACTTTGTGTAAGCCCAAAATGGATTATAGAAGTTCTTTTTTTCTGTTGCTTTATTACTAGCCTTCTCATTAAATCCTATATATTATGGTCGGTGCCAGATATAATCTATTTATGTAGTCTTCTCGAACATGGAAATGGTAACCATGTCAAATATGATTATGACTTTTGTAGTTTTGAACTTCAATTTGTTCACTGGTCCTACTAGTTTTCGATATGAGTATCTATTCAAAATGTCTCATAGCATTTTCCTTTTGAATGCAATTACGCTATTCATGTAGGTCTTACTGAAGGAAAAGCTTCAGTTGACTTTACTTATTTACTTTCTACTGCTATTTGTTTCTAGTGAGGTTCTGTTTTACTTTACTGTCTCTAACACTTAGTTACCGGTTTCGTTTGCTGATATAATGTATTCAAACGTGTTGCATTTTGTCCTACTGAAAATTGCTGGTTTTTCACTTCTACTTAACTTCCGATCTGACCTTTTTATACTAACAGTTTTGTTCCTTGATGATGTTATTGGGATTAGGTGAAACATTTTCAGATGTTGTTGGAAGTCCTTATTATGTTGCCCCAGAAGTTTTATGCAAGCACTATGGACATGAATCAGATGTATGGAGTGCAGGAGTTATCTTGTACATATTACTTAGTGGTGTTCCCCCTTTTTGGGCAGGTATTGAAATCTCCATGTGTGTTTAGGAGGAAATATAGTCTGTTATAAAGTTTGTCTTTCATGCTCACATTATCTTATAATTCTTATTATTGTTTTCCTGATTCCAGAAACTGATATGGGAATATTTCGTCAGATACTGCGAGGCAAACTAGATCTTGAATCTGAACCTTGGCCTGGAATTTCAGATAGTGCCAAGGATTTGATACGTAAAATTCTTGATAGGAATCCAAAGAGGAGGTTAACTGCCCATGAAGTTTTGTGTAAGTCCTTGTAGTTGTGAAAATCGAGACTTAAGAAGTTGCATATTTCAAAAATGTTGAAACAAAGTGCTTTTTACAATGACTTACATTTCTGTTTCCTGTGACTGTCAGGCCATCCATGGATTGTGGATGACACAATGGCTCCTGATAAACCTCTTGACTCTGCAGTTCTTTCACGCCTCAAGCAGTTCTCAGCAATGAACAAACTAAAGAAAATGGCTTTACGTGTAAGATCTTAAAAAGTTTGTGATTCGCTTACGTGTGTCTATATAGTGAAAACTCTCCTTGCCTGAAAACAACTTTTGCAACACGGTTTTATAGTTCGAAAGGGCAGAGAGATTACTTGAGGGATAGGAGGGAGGATTCCAAGAACTTCAGTAGTAAAGAAACTGAAATCAGATGTAGATGCAGTTGAAATATTTTAAAAGATGCAGAAAGTAGTATAGAAGAGTAGAAATAGGGATAGAAGGAGAAAGGAAAATTGTTGGGCGGGTTTGGGGTGTGGGTGGAGTATGAAAGCCACATCCTCGCAACGGCAAATGCAGATCACACTCACATAAGATTCTTACATCCATGTTTATCATCATTTCTACATAATGTTATAACAAACCTTTCATAAGAACAAGGGTACCTACAACTATGAATCCCAAACAAAGAAACTGAGAGCCAAGTCAAGTTTGAACATTTCCCATGTGGAGTATTGGAAGGGAAGATTATATGTTATCTAGGATTTACCTATGATACAAAATGCACAAAAGTTGATAAAAAGTCACTGTTTTATTTTATTATTTTTGTGGTTTGGGTGTAAGGTAAAGCCCTAAAACTGAAGTAACTGAGTCTACAGAAGCCTGGAAAGATTTCTTGAGGTTGTCAGCCTTACTACTCTGATCCATTGAAAAAGCATTTAACTAGGCACTTAATGGTATCTAAAAAATTGAAACGATGTTTAAGACTTTGACTGGACTTTTGCCCAGTAAACATAAGATACGGCTCAAGCACCTTTATTGCTGCTTCTTGAAATACTAAATTGCAGAAAAACCATTTAATAAAGATCCTTGAAATTGTTAACAAGTGTATCTTTGACATATCACAGTTATGCGAGAGTTTAAATTGTTCCCTTTCCTTTATCTAAAAGTTAAAAGCATGAAGGATTGAGACAATGAACCGGCTTCTTATATGTTATGTTTGGAATGAACCAGCTCATTCGTTTAAATGTTGTAGCTTTTAAAGTGTGAGATGATTGCCACCAAGTTTTAGAATGTGAATTCTCCTCTTTTCTTTTTTTGGATTGGTAAACAAACATCGTTTTAGAATGTGAATTCTCTTTGAATAAGATTCTGTATCGTGCCGCAATATCAAGCCCAAAGTGACTAAAATTTTAATGCTGATGCCCCTTGGAAACTGCAGAATTGACAGTTCCGATGGGTGATGATTATGGAGGGATATGTTGCTCTATATGTAGTTTTTCCAGAATGGTTAATTAGGATAGCATTTTAAATACACTGCTGTCTAAAAGTGGCAATTTTTTTGGCTGTTTTTCATGATACCAATATGTATGCCATAAGTTCTTTTCTGACAGTTAATTTTTTGTGCAATTATTGATTATATGTAGTCAAACTAATGTCATGTCAAAATGAGTACCTGTGAGCATAGGTTCAAGTAATCAGGTCTTCTGCATTGTCTTATCCAAATTCTGTCTTTGTAATTTCTGTTCCAGAAAAATTGCAAGATAAAAATTCCACTACCAATATAGTGGCCCATTCCTTAGTGCAGTTGAATTTTGTGGTTGTTCAATCTCCTTTTTCCCCCGATAAATGCTTTTCCTGTTTTTCTTGTCTTCTTATTTCCTGAAGCATGCTTCCGTGAGAGAACATGTATGGAATGAGAAAAGCTAAAAAAAGGGAATGGAGCGAATGGATGATCCTCTTGTAGTTTTTACCAGAAGTAACTGAATTTTTAACAGATGCTGACATCACACTACTTAGTTATATTTTTCTTCCACTGGGATCTAAGTCCTGCTTGTGGCGATTTGTACTCGAAATCCTGGGAAAAGGCTATTTTTTCTTGAGAAAGAGAAATGTGCATAGAAATTATAGGTTTTTCTCATAAATCCTGCTGAAAGTATCCTATTCCCCTTTCACTTAATAATGTGTTGCTGATGACATTTGAAGTGAAAATCTGTTATGAAATAACCAGGATAATTTGAACTCAATCAGTGTCCTAATTTTTGCTGACATCGTTGTTGAATGGAGGTTTTTCTTTCTGGATGGAAGTTATAAGTTATAAATAAAATTGTGGTGCTTCTCTCTGCTATCTATATGATATTTACATTGACAAGTCCAATCTCTATCAATTCCTATTTAATGTTTTATTATGTTATATCTTTGATTCTTTCTTTACTCATTCTCTTGTTATTTGTAGGTGATTGCCGAGAGGCTTTCAGAAGAAGAAATCGGTGGTCTCAAGGAGCTATTCAAAATGTTAGACACAGACAATAGTGGAACAATAACCTTTGAGGAATTAAAAGAGGGTTTGAGGCGAGTAGGTTCTGAATTGATGGAGTCTGAGATCAAGGATCTTATGGATGCGGTAAGAATTCTCCCCACCATGTTTTTTTGTCTTCGAGATATTCTCACCTAGTCCCCTAACCACACACTCGTGTTTATACTCTTATGTAGTAAATTTATCTGCTCAATTGACTACATGGATCCAACCATATTTTATCTGACAGGCAGACATTGACAACAATGGAACAATAGACTATGGTGAATTTATTGCTGCTACTGTTCATTTGAACAAATTGGAAAGGGAAGAGAATCTGTTATCAGCCTTCTCTTATTTTGACAAAGATGGTAGTGGATACATAACTATCGAAGAACTTCAGCAAGCCTGCAAAGAATTTGGTCTTAGCGAGCTCAATCTTGATGAAATTATTAAAGATATTGATCAAGATAATGTAAGTTCTGTTCTCTTTTGGTTTTATGTCATGCACATATGTTTGGAGTAAAGGTGAATTGAGTTACATAATGTCCACTAACGTATTAAATGACATCCAAAGGGGTTTATAAAGATCGTGCGCCGCTCTACCCATTACCTTAAGGGTTGGATGCTCATAATTAGGAGTGGAAAACGGGCGGGTCGAGCTGGATATGGGATGGGTCAAACGAGTAATGAAAAAACAGATAATTATCCGACCTGACCCATATTTGATAGATAAAAAACGGGTTAACTGAGGGATAGTATGGTTACCCATATTGTTCATGGCTTCATGAATATGATCACTTTTGGGAGAATTCCTAGTCTCCCAAACTTGAGGAACCCCCAATTTGAGGTTTTACCAATGTAAAAGTTAAACCCATTAGTTATCCATAGGTTATCCATTTTCTAAATGGACAATATGATTCTTCTCCGTTCATATTTGATCCGTTTTTAAAAAGTTTAGTATCCAACCCATTATTCAGTGGATAAGTGGATAACTGCTTTCTTTTAACCATTTTGCTACCCCTACTCATAATCTTTCGTGTGATATTAGAGCCAACTTTAGCAAGCTCATTTGGATACCCATAAATACACATTAAAGTCTGCGCGAGAACCTCAGATGCACTCGGATGGGTGTTGAGTTACATAGTGGCCAAACATGGACATCCGTAAGAGTTTATAAAGGTCTTGATTCACTTAATTAATTGCCTTAAGTTTTAGTTGTACGCTCAATTGTTCCCGTCATAAGTTAGTCCACTTGAGGAGTTGCTTTTTCCTTTTTCCTCTCACTTTTTAGCTAACTAAAAGAAGGAACATAATTTGTGCAAAATGTGCTAAAAAAGATTGTCAATGGACAAAAGTAAGTGATGCCAAGTACTATTACAGACAGCCTCTCACCGCAAAAAGGAAGTACAAGTTTTTCCATTTGACTGAACATATCGTTTTTCAAAAAGCCATCTGTTCAAACATAAGAACTAGAAGCCCATTCATGACCTACTCCTGTTCCGTCTTCATCAGGTTAGGCAGTGCATACGAAGGATTTCATGACAATTACCTTAACTTCCATGTACAAGCATTTCAATAGACCCCTAGCATCTTAGGAAGGATTAATTTATCTAATCAAATAGTGTCAACTAGCTTCCATTTAGATTAGAAATTCCTGTTATTTGCTTACTGAGCCCTAGCTCTCCAGATAACACAATAAATATCAAGCACACACTTTAAGCCATAAACATTATAGCAGCTTTTAATTCTCGAACCTCCGACAGACAGAATCTCCATGCATGCCTTCTGAGTTGTGAATGGCGGTGACTGTTACTCTACCCCGATCTCCCCAGCCCCCATTCTACTAGATGCATCATATAATTGAAGGCTGTAAATCGTGAAATCTGCTGATGTTCTATTTCTGCTCTGAGCTATTCTATGATTTTGAAAGAAACCATTCAGCGAGTCTCATTTCGTACTGCATTTACCAGTGCTGAAGACGAGTTTACTGATTTAAACTGTGTATAGTAACAAGAATCTGCTTGTATCAATCCGGGCAATTGCTTTTTTAAGTTGGCTAATGTTGTGCAGCTAATAGAGCTGCAATTTTCTCACTCTCTTGTGAAGATTTAGTTATTTGTTCGAGTTCCTGTCAGCACACTGACTTCAGTTCACTTATCAACTTCCCGATACTAATTCCATTTGTGTGCAACTTGTGCTTTGTTTTTCTGTTGACTCTAGTGCAGTGATGTTGATTCTTAATGTCTGTTCTTGTGTTTTCCGCACTAAAAAAGAACTTTGAATTTGCAGGATGGACAAATTGACTACAAGGAATTTTCTGCAATGATGAGGAAAGGCACAGGTGGAGGCGTTGGAAGGAGGACCATAAGAAACAATTTGAATTTAGGAGAAGCACTAGGACTCGTACAGAGTGAAGAAAACTTATGAACCACCAATTAGTCAGAAGAGAGTTCCGAGTGATCTTTCTAATTTCCTTTTGACATGAAGGTCCAACTATAGACATTTATTTACTACTACAAGTGTTAGGTTTCCTTGTATTAAACTCGATCCCTTCCCCTGCTTTTATTGATGGCTGGTGTCTTTTTACCTTTATTTGTCCCCAAGGTTAGAACTTTAGACTTTGACACCAGTAACAAAGAGCAGTTTTCGATTATGCAAAGTTTAATCGGGCGGCTATTTTTGAACATCCGGAAAACTGGGAACCTATCCGATTAACGATAAAGTTGTCTCTGTGTGATTAAAGGTCACGGTTTCGAGCCATGTCATGTCATCGGCCATTGATGCTTGCATCAGGGTAGGTTGAGCGTATGGCTCTTCCTCGGACCCTTAGTAAATGCGGGATAACTATTTTCTTTGTGCACCGAGCTACCCCATTCGACTATAGTACTTTTAACGAAATTCATCCTCCGAGAAAAGAGAACAGTATCAACCATCTTATCCATCACCATGTATGGAATTCTTATTCAAGATCAAATGCCATTTGCACTTTTTATGGCACATCAACTGACTTAAGTGAAAGAACACCCTCTTATTATGAAGGAGAGGAGAATATCATATTGCAGTACAGGAGACATTGTTGATTTGTAATTAACTACATAAAATGAGCATGCACGTACGTAAGCCTGTACTTAATTGTTCAGTTGAGTAATATTATACATGCTAAAAATTACTTGTTATATGGTAAAATTTCCTCGGAAAGGATTTCATTGGTCGCAGCCAACTGGATTGCCAGTATATCAGGGGTGAGCAGCAAATGTATATGTAGTAGCTCAAAGCTTACTATTGACAGCCAAATACTTGGTATGACGACCTCGTGCAACTATCTTCCCCGTCTCTTTCTTCCTCAACTCAACACTGACAACACCAATTGTCTTCCCAACGCGTAATGCTTTGGCTTCAACTTCGATTTCCTCCTGATTATGTAAGATAAGACAACAGTTGAATGAGGATATTGCATTTTTCAATTAGCCAATATTGACTCACACGATACAGAGAATACAGCTCTTAACATGGAATGGAACATATCAACAACTACTACTAAATTTGGCTATAAGAAGATATATTAGAATTTTTAGCAAGTAAAACAAGCAAAAATTAGCAGGTCTTTAGCCAATCAACATTTAAAAGAAAAAAATACAAGGATGAGAATCAGCAAGCACATTAATACGCATCACTTCTAGGTAAATTTTACCAATAAAAAGAGGAAACAAATTAGATAACAGTAGAATCTCATGCTGGACGCGGTGCACGCTTCAAGATTTGAGAAACACTGAGCTGATACATGACTGAAGAAGGTGATAACATTTGGTAACAAGAAAGCCTAAAGATGCAGGTGTAGATATCTGCATGCTAAACTAGGCGTAAAACTGCTCTCCTGTTTCCGCTATCTTTCTTGCTAGATGCAGTTGGGAGAACGATTTAACTTTAATATTACAAGAAACAAAGTCTTAGCTGGTGAAAGTCCTTTGCTTGGTGCAACTTTTTGATGCTACAATAACCAAAGTACCTCCTATTTCAACAAAGTATTTTGACTACCCATAACAAATGATTAAGTTTTTCTAACATGTATTTATGTTGCAATTAATAGCACTAAATTACAACATAGTCTTTAAGAGTTTAAGTTGCTAGAACTATTACTTCCTCAAATTGTAAATTAGATGCCTGGTATTACAGGATTTATCTATTTTGTCTAAGTGCGAACAAAGTGGCATTTTATTCTAATTCCTTATTCTTTACCACCATAAGGTTCTTCGCTTGAAGATAGCATTAACATTCTACATGAAGATTAAAGCTGAAGCTTCCAAATCAAAACAGTCAAATTGTTAAACTGACTATTGCTAAAGTCCATGCTACTGCACCAACTTCTGTTTTTTTCTTCGTTGGATTTTAAATTCCAGAATCAACGCTGTTCATGTTTATCCTGTAGAATTAAAACCATGTACGTGTGTCCCAATATTGCATTGCTAGAGGCATTTCCATGATTACCTGCATACTTAAGAAGGCCTATGTTCCTCTGACTTCCCAGAGTAGAATTTATGAAATAAAGCTTGTGGCATTGCTAAAACCAGAACACTTCTTCAAAGTGTCCTCTAAACTGGCCTTCATACAGAATTCAGGTTAACTAGGTTCCCCCTCATAGCGATGTAACATTCTGCTAACTATACTTAATGAATGTTCAAGAAGCTATGCAAATAAAACTGCATGGCTTACCAAACACCTCCACCGTGAAATAAGGCCATAAATCCATCATATCAACACTATAATGCTGTCTAAAAGTTTATCCTTCTTATGATTTCTTGAGAGCCTATTATTTGGTGCAAAATCCTACTCATTTTCCTGTAAAGCTCTCTCATTTAGTAGTTAGCTTTTCTTCTCTTTCCACTCTACTAAATTCCTCACAGCAAACGAGCGGAATGGTTGACCGGGGGAGCGTTTAGGAAGACCTATTATTATGCAAAAAGCTAATAACGTCCAACATCCTAGAACATTTCTGACGTAAAGATGAAGGACAGCATCAAACCTAATCGCAAAGCAAATCAATAAATGTACCACAAAAACATGAACAAAAGGAATAAAAGAGCTGCACCCAGGTGTGAGCTAGGGATCAATGAAGTGGGAAGAGAACTATGATCCCAATGGAGGCACTTGGTGATTTCTTCTCATCTGCCTAAGCTTTGGTGTGCGAGTTACCCGATACCTATGTTGGTGGCTAGTAGCCGGCCTAGACACCACCATCATTTAGAAAAGAAAAGAAGAGAGCCAAATTCACAACCCAATTTTACTATAACCACAAATATGCAATCCCAAACAAGCTGGGGGTCTGGTAGATAAATCCTCATTCCAGTACTCAATAATTCAGTATTTGTACAAAAAATCAACCAAATTTCAATCTGAAAAACAAGAAAGAGGACAACTTACCCCAACAAAAGCAGCATCCAAGTAGGAAACGTTGATCTCCACGGAGACACCAGTAAAGGGTGCACCTACTGTATGGATAACAGCCGAACCCAAAATATCCACCAGAGTCGCCGTAGCTCCACCATGTAGAAAATTACCCGCATTCTGACAATCCCAAATAATTAAACAACAACAACAAAAGAAATGGTTGGTAATTCAACGGGAATACAAAACAAAAGAAGAATTACCACTAGACGAGATGGGACTTGGAAAGAGTAGAGAATACGGCCTGGTTCAGCGAGGTCAACTTTTATGCCATGTGAGACAAACGCTTCAAGGAATCTTGAAGGCATGGAATCTACTGTGGATTCATAGTTCCCACCTTCTTTCTCCAAGAATTTCTTCACTGACTCTATATCCATTTGTTTCATTTTCCCCCCTCCTTCTGATCGATCCAATTGAATTCAATTTCCTATAAGTTCTACTACTATGAAATAATCAAAGGGATTCTCTAAGCCTCGTTTATATAATGGGTTTTGTTACGTCAATTCCACAAATAAGCAAATGTGTCTTGTACATTTATTCACAAGCTCTCTCATCCACTAGAATTGTCGTACTTTTGTGATTTTTACATGGTAAATCAAGTTTCAAAACCTTTTTTATATAAATATCATGACTTTTGGTTTATTTCAAAGGTAGCAGATTTTATTTACTTTTCTAGCATATTTAATTAAATATAATTTGTCAAAATAAATACTAAACCACAAATTAAGAACCCTTTCTCTCCCAATTCTCCCTTTTCCAAGTGGAGATTCAACATACATATGTATTAAGATTTCTTGTTTAAATTTTGTTTTTTATTTTCCAAATTATGCACTCATTTTAAAGGGTTGTTTGATATTTTACGTATGAGAAGTCTCCCGAAATTGCAAACTAAATATCTGATATTTTATGGTTATATAATTTTTATTAATTATACGTAATTTATATTGTATAATCATCATATATATCCCTAAATTAATATACCACATGTATAAATATTTTATATTTATAATATATCACTATTATACTTGAATTGTATTGTGTATAAAGCCTAACGAAGAAAATACCGTGTATAATAGCTACAAATATTTTACAAAAAAATATGTCTCAAAATATGAATACAATTATTATACCAGTATTAAGAAATATATAAGACCTATAAATAACTAAAACAAAATACGTGAAAATATCAAAATATCATTATTAAACAAGTTTCATACAAAGTTACTTATCACACAAAATATAAGATATACTTATGAAATGTAGTATAACGAATAGAGATATTCGTTTAAGAAATGGAACTACATTTATAAGCGGAAAAATCGGAAGGCAAAAATTCTCGTCTGGCCAGCTGGATTCCTATCACAAGTTGGTATTTAATATGGTACTGGTGAATAATTATAAAAGAATATTCGAATCTAGGATTTGAAAGCGACGGGTGTCATAATTTTTTTTTAATATATACCTTGTAATGACTAATATAAAATTTATTATAAATGTTTATTTGATTTTTTTGAGTTTATTCGGGTCAACTTAATAGGTATTTTTAATTTGCAAATACAAAAATTACTTCTCAGCTATTAAAAAATAAACGTAGTTAGCATTTTAAATAAGGAATCATACCTTTATTATAACCACAAGTAAAATCAATATTTTCACTAGACAATTACATTTTTTTTTGTGTATTAAAAATAAATTTACACAAGTAAGATAACATCTTCAATAAGGGAATTATCAATTAGAATAAGAATTTTTTTTAAATATCTTCAATAGATAAATTATACTCCACAAGTATAGAATTAAATAAACTACAAGTTCTCAAAAATCAAAATCATAAATCTCTTATTTTTTAAGCAATGCTTACGAAGTTTTTTTCATAATTTAATAGTAAGGTGATTTAAATTATATTTAATAACCATAGAATAACACAAATTTTTATGATATAATAAAAAAAGATTGAAAAAAATTTGATCTCAATCGAAATTCCCATTAAGACTAAAAATTTCCTGATATGAAAGAAGAAAACTCATAAATTTGAGATTAACAGGACTATTTATTGTATAGAATTTTATAATTTCGGAGTCTCTTTTTTGAGTGTTCTTGTTTGAGACCACATATAAATGATAGAATAAAGAAAAGAAAAATATAGAAATAATGAAACGATAGATAGAAAATTAGGAGATAGTCGAAAAGGAAAATGACTGGACAAAAAGAAATAAAAAGCCCACGAAACGGAAAGTCAGATAAGGTTCAAGATAATTTCTAACTTGAATTTTACACACAAGAAAAGTTTTTAAAAAGATCTACCAGTCATGACACCTTTATCTAATTTTACGACTGCGGGTGATAGGATCAGATATTTAACCTAATTTAAAAAAAATTCAATATAAGTATATAAATTTTTTATCATCTTAGCGGGTGCCATGCCACCCCATTATATCCGCCCCTCAGAATATCAATTTATTGAAAAACAAAATACTCACAAACAACATACATTTCGGTTAAATCATGCATAATAAATAATGTTACTAATATTTTGATTGGCATAAGAAAGTCTTCTTGGCATAAAATGGGATTGATATTTGGATGAATCCAAACAAAATATTTTGATGGTTCATCACTCTTCTTCATAGTTATTAGCATATGCTTTGGAATAATTTTGTCCTTGTTATCATTAGCCGCAGTCTTAGTTAATTTTAATTTCTATAACCATTTATTATAAATTAAGTTCATTAAACCCATTTCAGAAAACTATATCCATATTAGTATTTGCAAATTTCACCTCTAACGCAAACCAATACTAATTAAGGTTTTGTTTTTTTCCTTTAATATACATACTGACGTAATGACGTTATTTCTCAAAAACTATAAACAAACCTTGTCTTATGCAGATGTTAGTGAAATAATGGAAATGAAACAATAATCAACTAATTTCTATACTATTGAGGCAATATTCTTTATAATTTCTATCTTTCACAACTTATTATTTCCCCAGTAATCACCAACCAAATTAATTCCCGTATAAGAGAATGGTCGAAGAAGGAAACCGAAGGGCATATAAATCAAACTTAATTTCCATCTAAATTAAGGTACTTTACATTCAGCAAAATCTGTCGAGATATTTTTTCATTTTTCGAAGATGAATCAAGGGAAAGAAATTATTTTCAATTTACTTTAAATTTCATCTCAAAACTATATATGTAACTCCACCTCATTTCTTGATTTCTAACATGACAAAATAATTTGATGTTTTTATATTAGCTAATTCCCATTTCATTTCAACCCAAAAAGCAAAAAAAAATTGAAGAAAAGAGAAGAAATTTTAAAAATCGGTAAATAATTTAACCTCACTAAACTTGGGAACATTTTCTCATGTCCATTTTCTTCACAAGTACTTTACCAATCTAATAGATTAGTTGAAACACACTAAAATAAAAATAATAATAAAAATAAAAATCAATTTAGGAAGAAATAAGTAATCATTTTCATTTTCTTCACTAACAAAAGTGAACGATTAAAATTAAATTAAACCTAGTTAAGAAAAGTATATATTTTTAGACTCCGAAACAAATTGGTCAAAACTAAGGGTGTAAAATGGACGGGTTGAGCTGTTTTTTGGGCGGGTCAAGATGTGTTAGGTCAATAAATAGGTCGTTGTCCAACCCAACCCTGTCCAAAGTGTACTTGGACTAAGATGAACCGGGTCAAAATGAGCTAAATAATGCGTCATAATCCAACCCGTCTAACTTGATCCATATTTTAGAATCATGCTCATCTTAAGCTAACAAAAAGCGCTACTCGTGTCCAAAAATTAAAACGTGACCAAAGTGGAGGATTTCACAGATTTACGAGCAACACTTGAGAGGAAGATAATACGTAGATCAACATCTTAGATAAGTGAATTTGGTGTTTGTTATAGCAAGTTATCTTTGCCGCTAAATATTTGCTGGGCCGAGGGAAAAGTATTTAGCAGTAAAAGTAAAGGGAAAGAAATAAAGGGAAAGAAGTCAAACAAAAAAAAGAAAAAAAAGATAATTAGTTTTCTTGACTAAAGAGAGGTGCCAAGTCAGCACACTTTTGTCATATTTTTTTTAAAATATGGCACAATTATGTTCTTTTTCCTTCTTCAAATTTATGTTGGAACCAGATAATTTGGCAAAATGTTAATTTTATAAAATTATAATGTGATATATTATATTATTTAATATTATTGTTATTTAAACTTTTAATACAATGTGTAAAAACACATCATATAGTAATCAAATAAATTGTTTGTTCCTTATTTATTCTTTATTATATTAGTAAGTACTTAATACTATACATTTACTATTGTGGCTTTTAATTAATAACTTGTCAATTGGCTTCATATTATGATACTACTTTTCATCAAGTATAGCATAGATATAAATTTTCTTATTCTGTGAATATTTTATATTTTTTTAAATTTATGTTTTATTGTTCAAAATTCTTCAATTTTCTAAATTTATCAATAATTTTTTTGAGTGTTATTTATTTATCTTTAATTTTTTAATTAATTCAAAGTATAAATATCCTAAAATTATCTTTATTCTCCTCTTTTCGTACATTATTTTCTACTCTACTAAATTATAATTTTGAAATTCATTAAGAGTATAATAGAGATAATCCTTTTATTATTATTGCAAAAAAAAAAACTATCATTATTATTAATTATTATTGTTATATATGTAATATATTTATCTTATGTCTAAATATCCTAATAGTATCTTTATATTTTTGTATTTTTCATGATGGATTTATGAGTTCTGTTTACTAATTAAAATTTCTTACAAGAGAAGTTTAATTAGTATATACATTTTCACACTATCGCTTGAATTTGATTTTTAGTATTCTTCCTTTATGACTCTTTGTTTATTATGATTTTAACTATGTGTATATGCACGACTTTTCTCATCATACTTCTAATTATGCTTATATTTTTTCACAAATTTATATTTTTGTTTTCTTCCTTGCTTATTTAATTATATTATCCATTACTTAATATTATCAAAATTATCATATGAATTTTTAGTAAATTACCAGTTTACTATAATACAATGAATATAAATTTTATACTCATGAAATTTAACCTGATTTTATCCTATATGACTTTCTCATAATTATTTTATTATTTAAATTATTCAATAATATTTTTGAGTAATATTTATTCACATAAAATAAATTTAAATTGTGGATAGAATCACATTATATATATTCTCTTCTTTACACATTAGTTTTCGTTCTATAATTTTTTATTTTGTTTTCATTTAGTGTTTATCTATAATACGAATATTATTGTATTATTTTTTTAAATGGATGGTGTTGAATTAGTGCAAAGGTTAAACAAAGAAGTTCTTTAATTATATGTCATAAATAATAATTATTTTTTTGTGTTATTTTTAATAAGCAATTAAATTAAATTAAATTCTCCTTCTCGTTTGTATTTAATATGAAATCTTAATTTTTCTATTTAAATTGCTACATAAGAATTTCAAAATGATATAATCTAATAAGAATATTAAAGATTATGTATTTTAGCTTAAAAAATCAAATACTCTCTTAGCGTTACAATTTGTCTGTAAAAATCTATAATATAGATATCATCAAATCTAGTAATTAATTACGAAAAGAGGATTAATTAAAAACACATAATTTTATTTTTTTAAAATTTAATTAAAAAAATAATTATTACCTAACCTAACTAATGTCCTAAATTACAAAATGACTTTTTATTATACTACCACTTGATTTAATATGGAAAGTCTTTCCTCTCCTTTTATTATATATAGTAGAAGATTATCTCTATGCTTGACGTGCAAAAAGGGTTTCATAATTACGACATATGTCTTAAAAGTATGATAAAATGGTGCTCAACTTTGTTCAATTTTATATTAAATTATTTTTTATTAGTTTATTTTAAAATTTATATTATTATTATTATTATTATTATATTCAAAATAGTTTAAATTACTATTTACCTTTAATGACATGCTTTATAGTAATAGAAATATCATATTTAGTAAATTTAAAATTATAAGTTTCAAAATTTTATTTTTTTTCTTAAACTTGAAGCCGAGTCAAACACTGTTACATGAGTTGTAGTGGAGGAAGTAAAAAAATAGTTATGTTATTTCAACTCTCTCTCTTTCTTTTCTTGTGTAGGAAATTAAAGATATAATTTCAACCCTAGATACAAAATAAAATGAGAATCTTGTGTACATTTTTCATAGTGGATGCTTTGATGGAGATCTTAGGTGGTGCGAAATAGTAAAAATTGCGCGGGGCATCCTATTTGATCGCCCCTATTTAATCTATATCGCTTTTTTAAAAACTTTTACCTTGTACCACTTTTTAAATAACTTCAGCTCCCCTTTCCCTCGCTGAGCTGAAGTTCACCAGTTAAGCTGAAGTTCGCCAGTTATAAAGACAAAACTTCAGCATACGGGGCTGAAGTTCCCCAGTTACAAAGACAAAGTTTCCCAGTTACAAACTTCAGCTCTAGAGTGAGCTGAATTTGTTGTCTTTGTAACTTGGGAACTTCAGCCCCGTATGCTGAAGTTCCCCATTTACAAAAGACAAAACTTCAGCTCTACTTCAGCTCTAGAGCTGAAGTACTGCAATGTAACTGGGGGAACTTCAGCCCGTATGCTGAAGTTTTTCCATTTACAAAGACAAAACTTCAGCTCTAGTGTAACTGGGGGAACTTCAGCCCCGTATACTGAAGTTCCCCATTTACAAAGACAAAAGCTTCAGCTCTAGTGTAACTGGGGGAACTTCAGCCCCGTATGCTGAAGTTCCCCATTTACAAAGACAAAAACTTCAGCTCCCCATTTACTAGAGCTGAAGTTTGCAAGCTACTTCAGGCCCGTCTACTAGAATGCTGAAGTTTTGCGTGATTGCTTTTGCTACTTCAGCCCCACATGCTGAAGTTATGCGCAAAAGCGGGTACGTATGCAATTTTTTTTACAAAGCGGGTATAAGTTAAAACGTGGCACAAAAAGTGGGTACGGATGCAAAAGCCCCTGCGAAATCAAGTTAATCGAGTACTAGCAAATTTCGTATACTGGATGATTAATAAAAGAAATCGATTGTAGTACAATGCTTAAATTTTATTCTTGTTTTGCTCAATTGATAACAACAACAACATACCAAGTGTAATCTCACAAGTGGAGTCTGGGGAAGGTAGTGTATACACAGACCTTACCCCTACCTAGTGAGATATAGATGTTATTTCCAATAGATCATTGGCTCAAGAAAAGGTGAAAAAAGGAAGAAAAAGAAAGAAAGAAGCGGAAGACGAAAGACGATAAGGAAAAAAGGGGAAAAGAGAAGCCGAAAAAGAAAAAGTTAGCATCAAATAATAATAGCAGAGAAATAAGACACACGAAGCGAACGAAACAACATGCAAATAATAGAGATAAAAAAATATGAAAATACAAGACCGCTACTAATACTACTGGTAATAAAGTGGAACTCTTGATTATCTACTAGTCATCTACCCTAATTCTCAACCTCCACGCCCTTCTATCCTGAGTCACGTCCTAAGTGAGTGAAGTAGTGCCATGTCCTGACTAACCACCTCTCTCCAAGACTTCTTTGCCCTACTTCTACCTCTTCTCAGACCCGCCATGACTAACCTCTCACACAACAGGAGCATCTGTACTTCTCTTCTTCACGTGCCCGAACAATCTCAGCCTCAACTCCCATATCTTGTCCTCTACGGGGCCACTCCCACTTCGTCCCAAATAACTTCATTCCTAATCTTATCTTTCCTGGTATGCTCACACATCTATCTCAGCATCCTCATTTCTGCTACTTTCATCTTCTGAATATGGGAGTTCTTGACTGGCCAACACCCAGCCACATACAACATAGCAAGTCTAATCACCACTCTGTAGAATTTACCCTTAAGTCTCAGTGAAGCATTCTTATCACACAAAATACCGAATGCGATCCTCCATTTCATCCACCCGCACCAATACGATGTGAGACCTCATTGTCAATCTCCCTGTCGCCTTGGATCATAGACCCGAGATACTTGAAACTACTCCTCGTGGGGATGACTTGAGTATCAAGCTTCATATCCATGTCCGCTTCTTGAGTCATATTACTAAACTTACACTACAAGTATTCTGTTTTGCTCAATTGAACAAAAGGAAAATCAGTCTCGATATGCAAGCTTTAGCATACTCTTCAGCAGATTTAGGCATCAAATTCTGACTAACATCAGCTGGATTAAAATCAATTTCCTCCAACAGATTCCAACTTCTTGGAAACAAGTGGTGTGATTTAGTGTCCAAATAAGTTTTCTATACTATGAGTTATTCAAAGCAACTATAGGATGAAGTTACTACTTAAATAACTGAAGTTTCAAGAGTGCATAGCCGAAAGCTGGATGTCAAACAAATTCATACGCCTGTATATAGATGGTTGGAAGAGGAAATTAATCTTTGCAAGAAATGGTAATTAAGAGCCCAAAACCATCTCAAAAACTGAAGCTTCCTGCGGAGCATCAACAAGCTAAGAAGAAGCCACTATTTGTAGACAAAAGGAATTCTTCCTAGTGCACCAAATTCATGATAAATAACTCAGCCTTCAACGCCATTCAATTTTTTTGCAGCATAACGCACTCAACAGATAATATTAGATCAATTCTAGAAAATATGTATGTATGATACCTAGTTTGGCGGAAAGATCATGAGCTCATCTGCACCATAAATTGGGCATTAAATCCGCCCCCTGATAAATCACCTTTCTTTCCACCAAGGCATCTCACATGTAAGATTTTGGCACGAAACACAAACACTCAAAATTAAAGATAGTACATTTTTGGAGGTCTTAGAAGGACCAATCAATTTTGAATAAAAATGAAGAAATAACAAAATTTATGATTTTCATCAGGGTTCAATAAGAATGACAAATTTGAATTAACAAGTAACGTCTATTAACGTTATGCATTCAGCATAGCTAAAGACCAACAAGCTACCATCCACAAGCCCAAAGCTCAAATATGCAAAACATGAGGGAGGAGAGCTATATCTATATCTATATATATATATATGCCTAAATTAAATTATGTTAAAGTAAAAGTTAAAACATCTTCAATTTTTCATTTGATAAGCCGAACAACAAAGAAAAGTTTCCCTCACTAAAATTTCCTTCCAAGGCAAACAGCAAAACAGAGAAAATCAACTAACTACTATATATTTCTTGTTCTATATATATAATTATCTTTCTATTCCTTTTTCACCAACTTCAAAATGCACCTGAGAACATTAATTTGTTACCAAATTCCTGACTACGTTTCAAAAGAATTTTGATCAATCAAATTAGACGTTACATGTTTCTAGCTAAACAAAACATTGCATGAGATGTTATATGCATGAGATAATTAAATAACACGATCGACGTGCCAAATCCTAAACAACTATCCTAATATTAAATCATGTATGTGAACCAATCTAAGAATTTCAATGTAATATAACAGTATGCTCATCCTATATCAATTTACGTTACAAAATTTTTTTCAAATACCAAAAAGAAAAGAAGAAGAAGATAAATTACGTATAATGATCAAACCTATTCATATTCTCTTAGCTAGTTTTTTTCTTTTTACCAATGTCCAACAGAGTCAATCTGCTGTTCTTGTTGAGATAATTGGGATTGGATTGAATTCTGTGAAATCAATGGCAACGGAAAAGATTGATCTGTTGACACAAATGAAGGTTGAGGCAAACCAAGACCTGAGGGAGAATTATATACGGTGTTGTAATTAGGCAAACTAGGCGAATGTGCGTGATCATGTAGCTGTTGTTGCTGCTGCTGCTGCTGCTGCTGCTGCTGCTTATTAGGAACATTTAGTTTTTCACCTTCAAGTTCTCTGTACTTGTTAAGATATTGCTTTAATGGGTTCACATATTCGTCAAACCCTAGGACTCCGATAGCCCATATAATGTCATCGCCATTAATGGTCTTCCTCTTCTCGCGTTGGCATTTGTCTGATGCTTCTCCAGTTACAAAGCTAATGAACTCTGACACGCATTCTTGGACTGTTTCTTTTGCATCTTTCGATATCTTTCCATTTCCTGGGATCACTTTCTTCATGATTCGTCCCACATTCGCTATTGGAAGGAACCTATCCTGTTCTTTACTATTATTGTTATTATTATTACTATTACTACTACACTTGTTATTGTTGTTGTTTTCTGTCTTGATATTGGTTGTGAACGTAGAGTTTGTTGTTGTTGTTGTTATAGGAGTTGTTTGTATGGTGATATTTGAAATGGTTTCATGGTCAGGACTTCTTTTAATAGCCACATTTGGCAGAATTCCTCGCTTGTCATCTTCCATTTTTTGTTTTTGAGACAAAAGTGAATTAAGATTATTTAATTGGCTTTTTATATCACAGAGGGGTAAATGGCAAGATAAGCATAAAGTTAGGCATTATAATAGGAATTTTCAAGGGCTTGGATTAATTCCCACCTACTGTTTAATCCCCCAGACTCGTTCTAAAGAGGAAAAGGAATTCTTTTTCGTCTCTCTATATTGATAACTAACGTAACCAACTCATAATAATACTTCCTTTTCTGTGCCTATTAACAAAACCTATTACTTCATTTTATGTCTGGAATCAATATTACTTGGAGAGCAGTAACTAAACAAAACCCAAAACCTCTTGGCTAGAATTTTTCATCTTCTTCTGTGCCCCCTCAGTCCTCTCATACGTATCTTACCAGGTTCAGGAAGTTCAGTTCAGTCAAGAAATATAGTATTTGTTATATATATATAAAGCTCATATGTATTTCATTTTTGAGGTTTTGGGAGGAAAACAAGAGGGCAAATCAGACATATATTTAATTCATTATTTGGTTTGATGTATTAAAACATTGCACAATTTCTAAAAGAATAGTTTGCTTATAAAAATACCTTCATAACTAATCAATCACTTTATTCTTTCAAAAGAAACATATGTTGAGGAATGTTTTTATATGAACAAGATTTTTAAACAATTATTTGATTTGTCTACCTATATTGTAGTATATAACTACATTTTATTAATAAAAAAGAAAATATGCTAAGTATTTATCTATTTACTAGGGATATAATTTTATATCCCACTTTCTTGAATTATTTCTACCTTGCATTAATATAATATTATATTTTAATCAAACAAGTTTTGAAGGATAATTTTGTCTTTAACTAAGCTAATGCATGCATTAAAACTCATTGCATTGTTAATGCCATGGTTTCTTATGCATTAGTTATGCATAGGATAATACCAAATACGGTGTATAACTAATGCTTGCATTACTAGCATATAAGGTTAAAAAGTGTATCAAATAAGGTATTATGATTGCACAAAGCCAATGCATGAATTATTTTATCTAATGCATCCTGCCAAACGACCCCTTAATTTACATAAAACTCATCATTACTTTAATCACTTTTTCGCAAGTTCGAACTTCAAGAAATAGTAAAACGGTCTTATCAATACATAAAGGTATAACTCCCCCGGAATCATAATCAGAAATGTCACGAAATTTCCCGCTCTTTGGGGGTGCCCTCAACATCGAGGAACATGTACTAGGGTGTATGTTATTTTGACTAGTTCATATTTTAACAAGATAGATATTTACCCGTAAAAATGGTATAATTGAATTTGTAACATGGTTTATAGACACGTGAATTTACTCGATCCAAAAATATGAAATAAACAAGAATGAAAACAAGAACGTAAAAATAACTTAAAGAAATACAAGCTTGATTGTAGGTTGAACTTCTCCAGAAACAGTAATATGAACAACATTAAGAATAAAAACAAGCAAGAAATTTTATAGTATGAGAGCAAATTATGGCCTTTGAGTACATATGATTTTTCGTGTCCTACAAGGGATACTAATTCTCCTATTTATAGCTTTATTTAGGAAGAAAAGATCACCAATCAAGCTCCTCTTGAATGAGAATAAAACCGCCATTGAAGGCTGCATAACAGTTTGTTATTAATACAGAGATTCTTTGTAACGACTGCTCATTGAATGTTGTTCGATGTCTTCTCTTCAACTCTTTGTTATCGGTTCCCATGCCTTCAGGATTTACACATCACCGATCCATGCTTGTATCCGATGCCAACTGCTGACTCACATCTTATCTTTCCTTAGTTCTACGTGTCATCTTGTCATTTGCCCAGTTGTCGCTAACTAATTTTACCCCATACAAATAGTTCCCCTGCTTTACGGCGAAAATACTTAAGTGTTATTGGGAAGTAGATAAAACTTCTTTTCTTAGTCGGTAAGTTTCTGAACTGTTTCTGACACTTGAAAGGACACACGTCTCTTCGCATTTAATGACCCGAACACGTGTTACTCCGTGATTTACTAAATATTTTCGCCAGCTTCCAAGGTAATCATGATCACAAATTACGACACTTATTGTTGATACCCAATTTTTCTCTCATTTTTAAATATATATATATATATATATATATATATATATATATATATATATATGCATCATTTGATTTATAAACACATACACGTATGTTTCATAATTTAAAGGTTTTAAATCAATTTATTTCTGCATTTTGTTATATAAACATCCAATAAATATCCTCCAAATTATTTTTATGATGATTTAATAATCTAAACTTATCATTTGTACCAATTTGAGGTTTTAAACATTTTTCAATGCATTTCTCATAATTACATTTGCATTTTAAGGCTAATTGCCCTTTTTTGCAATAATAGTCAATATACATGTATAATTACATTATTTATGCAGAAAATAAATTTTTATATTTTTATAATGTTAAGTTATTAGTTTTAATTATTTTAGTGCAAAAATAATATTTTTGTTATTTATTAACTACTTTTATAAATTATTGTTTTTGCTAAATATTGGGTATTTCAATAATAGCCAATTTTTTAAACATATTTTCGGACCTAATACACCAGCTCAATACCCCATACACCATCCCAATACCTAATATCCCAGCCCAAACCCGTCTAAATAAACCCGACCCAACTTCTTTTTAAATCGTGACCGTTGATCTCTGAGATCAACGACCCATATCCATTCCCTCCTTTTAATTAACCTAACTCGTCCCACACCCTTCCATTCCCTCTCAGACGCGGACTTTGAATCCTCTCCCCTCTTCTTCTACAAACCCTAGCCGCCGTATCTCTCCACCTCTCCAAATCCGGCTCTAAAATGGAATCAATCATTGATTCTATTACCTTATTGATCTCCTCTCACTACTGGTTGTTCGTCTATGATGTTACCTAATTGCTTGCCTAAACATGACAAGCAAATATCATCAAAATCGAACAAAATCGGTTCAAATCCTTGACTTCTCTGATTATTCTGTCTATGTTCATCATTTGCTCTTTGTAAGTACGAATATTTCTATATCTTTTGATGATTCTTACCTACCATAAATTAGGGTTTTCAGACCTCTTTCAATCGAACCCAAATGGGTTCGATTCTCTGATTTTAAGTGATATTCTATCTATATTCGTCCTATTCCGTATGATGTTTGATTTTTATTCGGTCGATTTTACACTTTCCCTAAAATTAGGGTTTGAGATTTTTTCTCTTTTCCTTACTGATTCTGATTGCATGCGATGATTCTTTTCTTTCTCGTGTTTGATTGATGATTTTCCTTGTTTGTATATTAATTTCTACTACTATATAAACCCCTCCATTCCCCTTTGAGACAGACTTGAATCGTTCATGTTTACTAAAAAACTGAAATTATCACTCTTTGTTCTCTAAATACTCTTGTTCTGGTTCCTGGCCGGCTGAGAGCCAAGGCCAGAAATTCTGATTTCCTGCTACTGCGGACTTTGTTCTTTCTTATTTTTCGCTTAACTGGTGAGTTGCTGAACTTTTGTCACTTCATTCCTATTTACTTGTCATTTGCATATGTTTTCACTTCTGAATATTGTAGTTTAATGTGTTTCCTGGTCTGTTCTTGTATGCAATCTTGATTGCTTTGCTTTTATTTTTTATCTCTCTAATCTTCACTTCGTTATGTTGGTAATCAGAAACATGCCTAAGCCTAATTCGAGTAATCAATATTCTCTTAATTTCATTTAGCCAATGTGTTACTGCTTGACATCTCTTTGGTGTTTAATCCTGCTTAAGGTTGTCCATTCTGTTATTTGAATATGATCCATGTGCATAATTTGAATTTCCTATAGATTAATTGGTCTATTAGGTCAGACTTGAATGCTTACCCTTATTGTATGACATGAGTTTACCTTCCCTTTCTATTCTGAATCTCTATAATGGAAATCTTGCATGGGTAGTATGTTCTTATTCTGTGTCAAGATCCTGTTCTATCAATCACGACTAGTTCTTAGTTAAAATACCCCTCAGTATGTTTTGGCTCACTTGATTCACCAGTATGTTGTCATAATTTGTGCTTCCCTACTATGTCTATATGCTGTTCTGCTGCCTGATGTGAAGTTAACATGGCTATCTTGTGACACTAGCACTTGTACTTAACATAATTTTGACCTTTTCCTTGTTATGAGTTTGTGTACTCCAATCCTGCAAACCTGTTTGCTAATGTGTAACTAATTATGCACTAGGTGTTGAACTTGTTCTTCTAAATCTTTGCTAAATGTGTCCTTAAAACCTAAGGCATGTTTGATTATTTGCTTTATATGCCCAACTTGACTATGTTTATACCCTTCAGTTTGGTACCTCAGCTGTTGACCACTCTCCCTCATTATCACTTTTGTCATTCTGAACTCCCTATTCCTAGCCGGCTGAAAGCCAAGGCTACTTAGGTTCTGTCCTTTGACCTCCCTAGTGTGAGCACTGCTCGGGATTCATTTGAGACCCTTGTGAACTATGACACACTAGGACTTGGTCCCTAGTCTTTCCCTTGAATTATCTCTGATTAACCTCCCTAGTGTGAGCATTGCTCTGGGTCCTTGAAGCCCTTGTGAACTCTGACACACTAGGGCCTTGGTTCTATATGCTCAACTCTGTTTTATGCCCACTGGTTGAATCACTCAATTCCTGGCTGCCTTATGTCCATGAAGATGTAATTTTGGGTTGTTATGAACTATGAGAATGAAGGCTTGGCCTGTCCAGGTGTATCTTTGAGCCTGCTGTAGGCTCCCTATAACTATGCTAATTTGTAATTTATTCTGGGTTTGTACTAGTTATTGTAATGACATTTTGGGGTATTAGTAAAAGTGGGAAAATGGGAATTTTATCTTATACTTGCATTAAAATGGGTAGAAACCATGACTATAGTTATTTTATTATACTCAAACATGTTCAGTTATCGTGTGTTAGAAATCATGCCTTTAGGTATTCTATTATACTCGAACATGTTCAATTATTATGTGCTAGCAATCTTGCCTATAGGTTCTTCGTTTGGTTCAAATGTGTTCTTCTGCTTGTTAGAAACCATGCCTATAGGATATTGTATGATTAAATGTGCGTACATGATCCTGTCTACATGTTGCCCAATCTACAAATTATAGAATCATGCCCATAGGATCCAAAATTAGTTTTAATTATAGAAATCATGTCTATAGGACCTAGAATCAGTTTTAATTGTAGAAATCATGCCTATAGGGTCTGAATCAATTTTAATTATCGTCCTACTTATTTCTTTAAGAGTTTTCAACACTGTGCTAATTATCATCATTAGAAACCATGCCTATAAGACTCGATTAACCAATTCTGAACCCATTCCTGTGATTACCATTGTTAGTCACTGCACGAATCACCTAGACATCATGCATATAAGTTTAATCTCTTATGCTTAAAATCAGTAGGCAACTATGTAGTTTTTAGAAATCGTATTAAGAGAAAAAGGCTTGTAAAACTGCTTGCTTATAAAATCCGGAATCACATAGAGATCCTGCCTATAGGATTCTGCAAACTTATTAAAATCTGCAATTGTCAATGTTAATCAGCTTTGCGTGCATTTGTTGTCTAAGTGCGGAGGTTAACTTGAGCCATTATTTGCTTATACGTAAAAGTCCAAGTTGGTGTTGTATGTCGCCTAGGTTTTCTCCTTTGAGAAACCTAAGTTAAAGTCTAGAACCACCCCGAGATAAAGGTCCAAATGCCTCCTGGACCATAGGCATGGGACATGTAGTGCACACATAGGGCACGATTTAGAATCAACTAGTACGATTTAGGTAAACAACTAAAAAATAGTAATCGGGTAGCAGGAGCTGATAGTCTGTGCCCATTGAATAATACGAGTAACACCCCACTTCGAGGGAGTTACGAAGTATTATTTATGTTGCACGGGGTGATCCTTTAGGCTAAAAAACCTAGGACCCCCCACCTTCACTTAAATGTCAATCATTTTATTTGCCTAATTTTTGTCTCTTCTCCTTGTTTAGACTAATTCATATAATTCGAGTTCGGTCAGGACCCACCGTTGTGGACCTCGAGGGGTGCCTAACACATTCTCCTCAAGGTAATTTGAGCCCTTACCCGATCTTTGGTGACGCAACTGGTTAATCCATAGTTATCTGCAGATAGGTGCCCTAACACACCTTAATCGGTTAGGTGACGAATCTCTTTTAACACCCTTCCTTAAAAGAGTTGTCACGTGTCGAATCCCGATTTCACGAGAAAAAGGGGCGCGACACTTATAAACTCCTTCCCTGCTCTTCAATTTTACTTTTCACTTTCACAAACTCTTTTTCTTCTTAGAACCCTACTACAAAATTTATCTTCCTCAGTAAAATCTCCCTTCTCAAATTTCTTACCATCATGTCTTTAACACCGTTGTCCTTGAAAATACCAGCCTTACCTTCGGAGGTGACCCTAAAAAGAACAAAGCCAAAGAAGTTGATATCGAATCTGAACCTCCTATCTTGAACTCCATCATACCCCTTCAACTTAACACTTAGTCTGACCTTCAAGTCCAAAAAGAACCCATTAATCCCAAAAGTGACAGGCATTGACTTTTTCGCAGATATCTTTCTTCTATTTTTCTTTCTAGCATCCCTGTCGTGAAAGAAGATTGTGAATGGAACAATATGGAAATCTTCGCCCCTAGTGAAGTGGAAATGGTCACTTCTCCAAACCAAGGTTCATGTATGTTTATACATACCCTTTCACTTTGGGATTGGGTCAAGGAATTGACCCAATAACTTTAGAATTCTACCACCGGTACCATATCTTCTTGGCTCCAACATGCCTATAAATATGCGTACGGTGTCTTGCCTCCGAAATTATGATCTAAGACCGGAAAAACTCTTAACTCTCGCACATATGATCAACCTCTACTCTGCAAAGATCTTCTGTGAGGGTGTGCTAAAGCTCAGGAAACACGGCCACCACACGCTCCTTACCAATGTTGATGATGACAATGATCGTGGATGGATGGAATGGTTCATTGTCATCGCTACCAGGGATATTCTCATGACAACAACACATGTTATTCCCGAATCGTGAAACCTTTTTTGTAAGTCTTTGAATATATTTTCCTTTATGTATTTAGAAAAATTCCACTATTAACTTTGTATTTCCCTTATTCAGCTATTCATTAGGAATCACTATAGGTTCAGAACCTGGCCTAATGAGTACAGAAGATTTTGAATATTTCTACATCAGAATCTAAAAGGTGGAAAGAAATGGCTCTCAGGTTTAATTGGAAAGCCAAAAACTATGGTAAATGAAGGTTCTTTCTTCCTTCTTTCATTTTTTAACATGACTCAGATTCAATTTGTTAAATCTTTCTTTTTGCAACACACAAGACTTCAGAAGGGATCCGTTTTTTGCGCCCCTATTAAGGTTCTTGATGACCTAGAGGAAGACCAACGAGCTTTGCAAAATGTCCTTAATCGGAGGAGAGCTTGTGAAGACACTCTCACTTCCGGTGAAGGCGCCTCCTCTCGGAGTCCCTAACCAAAAGACAGGAAACCAAAGAGAAAACGTACCTCCTCGGCAGGGACTCAGGAGAAGAATTTGAAAGAAACACCAACTGGACCAAACACAAAGGTCCTTAATGATGAAGGAACCGATGATGAAGTGGATTCCCTTCAGAAAAGAAAAAGATCTTATCAGCTCAACCGGATGAGCTTCAAACTCCGCAACCAGATGAAGTTCTACGGTTCTTCACGAAAATAGAAATTTTTGAGAATGCTAAGTCCCACTTTCAGGCTTCAATTGACGTTTCCATTCAAAGGCATCCTACCCCGGGGGTACCTCTACCATAAACTTCTGAGCCAGCTACAACTGCCTGTCCTTCTTTACCAGCTGCTACCTCTCCACCGGTCCCAACTGAACCAATAAGAATTGTTCCTTCCCCACGGTCATATGAACATGGAAATCTAGGGAACACTTTCCCGGCACCTGAAACCGCTGGTTATGAAGAAATATTGGAGAAAGATGGACTCCTTTTCTATTGAATGTCCGCTAAAATAAAGAATGCACTGTTCGACTCAGGTATCAATCTAATCTTCTTCTCTTCCTTTTTTTGTTTGTTAAATTTTTCCTTAATAACCTTTGCTTTAACCTTTTTAGGCTAACCTCCTTGTTTTCGAGGGCCTACAAAGGTTGATTTTGGAAAAAAAGGACTTAAACGGAATGAAATCAACTTTTGGCCGAACGGAACCGGCTTGTTAAGCGCCTTCTTGTTTCAGAAGAAAAACATGCTCAAATTGGAGAGCTCGAGGCTCGATTGAAATAATTCGAGAAAGATAGAATGGCCCACAGCCAAGAAGCCGACAATTACATGAATATCTTAAGGAGGCAAAGGCTAAGTGGGCTGAACTGCATGATACAGTGACTTGTATGGTTGAACGCGAGTCTGCTTTTATGGAGCAATTTAATAGCGTGGAGGATATCTTACGCTCCAAAACTGAAGATGCCAATGTTGTTGAGGAGAAGAGAGCCAAAATGGAAGAAAGGATAAAAAAGGTCATGGAGCAGAACCAATTTCATGAGACAATCAATGTTGAGCTTTATTCCAGGATCAACCTTGAGAAAACTTAAAATGATAAGCTCCAAAGAAAAATTGAGAAACTCCGAGCTAAACTCCAAGACCAGGAAGATTCCATCCTCCTCGAGAAAATCTACGCCACTTATCACATGAAGAGGAAGACCTTGGCGGAGGTCAAAGAAGGTATTGCAAATATTGATGACTGCATTGCCAAAGCTCGTGAATAGGAGACAACTACTCTCGAGAACCTCCCTAGTAAGCCCATTTTCTCTGATTCTTCAAACCTTATCTCCGAGTATTCGAGAACCAAAAAGAAAGTTGAAGAGGAAAATAAGGATGAAGGCTTCGAACCGGAGGGGGAACAACCTTCTCCTGAAAAGAAAGTGAAGATTCTTTACTCCCCTCAGGCTCTGACAGCAAAATTAATTATGTATATAATTTTATTTCCTTTTTCTTTGTAATTATACCAAAAATTCTTTATTGAGTTTGGCATTTTAAGTAACGAAAGATATTTTTTGCTTTACTATTGTGCTATAAATATTCTCCTTGATTAGTATTTAACTGATAAAACTCGAGAATTATTTTTACATCTGATAACTTTGGATCCCGGGCATTCACACGTACGGAATCTACCCTTTAACTATGAGAATTCCGTAAGAGAGGGCCCTTATATTTACGGTGCTCTTGAAGAGGACGTCTCATGTTCATTCCGGTACAAACATTTGAAGTTTTAAATAACTTTCAAACGAAAAAATAAATTAACTTATCATTTGGACAAGAAATAAGATAAAAACAAAAGGACTTTGATTTAGTCCTTCTATGTTTAAAAGTTCATTCATATAAACATTCATTTGCTTAAGTAAATAAAGATGCCAATACATATGGCTAACTTGTACAAATTATTTCTATAGGGTTGATGCAGTCCCCGATCCTAATAAGACATAGATCTGTTCTAAAAGTCCCCGGTGTTCGTGGCACTTTTAGTGCCTTAGTATGTAACGGTTCCCCCCTACCCAGTGTTCGGATGCTAAGTATGAGAATTAGAACATTGGGGATCTTGTTATCTCCGATGACCCATACTTCGTAGTATGCTTTACATTACTGCCTCATAAAAATCTTTGCCAGAAAAACTCAATTGGGACAAAAACTGGACGAAGGGAAAAAGTGTGCAACACATACTTTCAAAATCAGCAAGGATCTTCAACAATAAGACCTTTCGAGGTGATTCGCGTTCCAATTTCTTGGAAATTTAACTCCGTCTTGATTGTACAATTGATACGAACATTTACTAGTTATAGCAGAAACCCGGTAAGGTCCTTCCCACGTTGGTACCAACTTCCCGTCGTTAACCTCTCGAGTACTTTGAGTTACCTTTCTCAAAACTAAATCTTCTACTTTGAAATACCGAATATTTGCTCTGCGGTTGTAATATTTTTTCATTTTTTGCTTTTGTGCCACCAACCTCACGTACGACATATTTTAATGTTCTTCAAGCAAATCTAGTTTAATCAACAATGCTTCATTATTTGCCTCTTTGTTTGATAGGGAATACCTTATGGTTGGTTTCCCAATCTCCACCGAGATAAAAGCTTCTTCATCATACACAAGTGAAATGGTGTTTCACCCGTGCTCGATTTCGTCGTTGTTCGATATGACAGTACACCCGGTAGCTCATCTGGCCAATTCCCTTTAGCATCTTCTAACTTCTTTTTTAGGTTTTGAATTATTATATTGTTGGTAGACTATGTTTTTCTGTTAGCAATTGGATGGTACGGTTAATATGTAACCCGTTTGATCTTCAGGCCCTCCAAAGCTTTGTAACTTTGGAGCCTATAAATTGCAGCCCATTGTCACAATCGCTTACTTTTTGGTATTCCAGATCGACATATGATGTGATTCCATATAAAATCCATCACTTCTCATTATCCGATCTTTTTGTAGGCACCTGCTTCAACCCATTTAGTAAAATAGTCAGTTAATCTTACCTGGCCGGGTCCTTATGGTAAGGGACCAACTATGTCCATTCCCTATTTCATAAATGAACATAGTGATATCACCTAATGCAAAAGTTTCGCTGGTTGATGCACTAATTATACATGAAGTTGGCATTTAGCACACCTTTGTACAAATGACTTTGCCTCTTGCTCCATCCGGGATAATAGTAGCCACCCCTTATTAGTTTGAGAACCAATGAATCTGCACCGGAGTGGTTCCCACATACTCCTCCCTGAACTTCCCTCATCATTTAATCAGCCTCTGATGCCCCTAAACACCAAGCCAATGGACCTTGAAATGATCTCATGTGCAGTTAACTGTCAACAAGACAATAACGAGCTACTTTAGTTCGTAGTGGTCGGGATGCTTGTAACGACCCGACTGATCGTTTTACTTTCTAGAACCCTCTACCCCTAAACAATACTTCCCATACTTGTTTTTACTGATTTATGACTTGCGGGGATGGTTAGTTTGGGATTTGGAAGAATTCAGGTTGAAATCGGAACACATGGTTCCTTAAGGTTAGCTTAAAAGACCAAGTTTGACTTCGGTCAATATTTTGGGTAAACGACCTCAGAATCGGGATTTGACGGTTCCAATAGGTTCGTATGATGATTTCAACTTTAGGCGTATGTTCGTGTAAGGCCCCGTGAAAATTCTAACTAAAAACCCGAACTTTTTGGATTGAGCGATACGTTTTTGGACTAAATGAATTTTTTTTAAACTGAGTGCATTCTGTGGCCCATTATGCGGTCACATAATCACTATGCCGACCGCATAATGGTCGCAGAGTGGATCAGAAAAACTGGCCAAATTTGAGGCCGATTATGCGGCCCAAAATACGATCGCATAATTGATATGCGGGCTGCATAATCCATCGCATATCGGCCTTGGAGTTTTTCGGCGCACTATGCGAGCGCATAACAGGTATGCGGTCTGCATACACGATCAGTTGTCCCACCCGGTTGAGGCCATTTTCGCGGCTGGTTTGCGGACCGCATGTCCGTTATGCGATCGCATACCTGTATCGGGGCATCATTTTTGTCATTTTAAAACCCGAAGCTATATCATTAAAATAACCTTCCAGATCAGATTAGAGTCATTTTTTCTACATTTTAAAGTGAGAGAGAGAGAGAGAGTTCTAAGGGAGGAAGCTAACTAACACCCAAGGTCCATCAATTTGTGCTAAGTCATTAAAGGGTATCAAGAAAGCTTTTCACATTTCAGGTAAGAATCTAAGCTTGACCCAACAAACTTTGAATGTCTTCTAAAGATGAGTAACCACTTAGAAAGTTCATGGGTTTGGGGTAAATTGTCTTGCATGCATAGGGGGTGAGAGGGCTTGGGATCAATGTAGGTTAATAATGGCTAAGGATGGGGAATAGGCTGGTATAACCTACCATAAAGAGCCACCAGACCTTAATGAACACATGTTGTATGATAAAATGATCAAATAAGCTAGAAATTATGATCGGTTTCCTAATCTTGGTTCAATTTGTCACTTCACCAAATAGATTGATATAGCTACGAGTTCCGGATAATTGTAGAGCCTAAAGAAGAGCAATTTAGGTATGTATGGCTAAAACCCCTTTTTCCTAGATATCGGGCCCCTCCGGTGCCCCTACGATTTGGCGTAAGTTATGAATCTTAACTGATGTAGTAGATGTCGTCGTAATGTGCTTGTGTATTAATGTCTATGTGTAACTTGCATTTGAAGGCTTCCCATCATGCTTTGATTGTTACTTAATAATGTCTCGGATTCGTGGGAGATGTGTCAAATTGCCATAGTAAGTGACTGCCCCTACATGCCCATGATTCATGTTGTTCTCATCTGTACTTGTTGTTTTCTCTACATGACTTGTTAATGAAATTGGTAAGAATGCGAAATGAGTAGGACGGAACTTGAATTGTGAGATGTGACCAAGTGCCAATCATGAATTAATAACTGCGGCCACTAGTATTTACCAAATTGAAATATGGGTATGAAATGATTGATGGATTTAGACATATCTTGAATAAGATGGCCTAGCCGATCGGGCCGTGATCGGACACCACGCTGCACACGTGGTGGTACTGTGCTATGAACTGAATAGGGATCGAAATAGGGAATTGTATTGTTGATAAACGTCTCCAACAGAGACGACCTAGCCGATCGGGTCATGATCGGACTCCGTACAGAAGTATGGTGGTAGCGAAAATGACGAGATGTTAATACTAGTAATGGAAAATCTAAGTTAATTTGATTTCTCTTGATGGGTTAAGTAAATTCTTATTTTGTGATTGGGGTGTCGCCATGTTCTCTTCGATTTACTGATTTACTTTCCTTGCATTTAACTAGTGTATTTTTCTATTCTAAAGATAATGGTTTTTATTTATACATACTAGTGCTATTCAATGGTACTAACGCCCCTTTTGCCGGGCGCGCTACATCTTTAAATGGATGTAGGTGATCCCACAACAGACAGTACCGGTCGCCGCTAGTAGCATTTCCCTTCCTCAGTACTTTTTGTGAGCCCCTACTCTTCCAGGGGATGATGATGTACTTTTTTTTGTTTTTGTTACACGTTAAAGTATAGCCGGGGCCTTGTCGCCGACATTTGTCACAATTGTCTTTTGTATCCATAGAAGGATCCGTAGGCATAGTTGTGGTTCATACATGGGTTTTAGGGAAAAGTCCATGAAATGTGTTTATGTCTTTTATTTTGTTTCACCAAATATTGTAAGGCATGTGTACCACAGAACTTATCAATGATGTACTTAATTAATTGTCTTAGTAACGCCCTTGTAGATTATCCTACTGCTTAACTGATAGTATCATGTTCTTTCTTGATTGTAAGCGGGTCGGGTAGTGTGTGTCTATCAGGCTTGCTCGGCTGGGTTCACCTAGTTGAGCGTCAGTCACGCTCCCCGGTCATGGGGCATGACATTTCAGATCGGGTCTTGGACGACCCGAGAGCGTTTCAACGCCTAATAGTGAAAGTTGGTTCTTGAAGGTTTTAGAAGTCCTTTAAATTTGGTTTGGAAAGCATTTTGGTGATATCGAGGTCCAAATGGAATTCCGAGATCGGGAGTAGTTCCGTAATGTCATTTAAGACTTTCACGCAAAATTTGGCGTCATTCCGAGTAGTTTAAGTACGTTTCGGCGCATTGGAAGTAAAATGAAGAACTTGAAGTTCTTAAGTTTGATTCAATCGGTTTTGGGGTGTGATTCATAGTTTTAATGTTGTTTAGGGCATTCTGAGAGATCGAGCGAGTCCTTCTTATGATTCCAAACTTGTTGGTATGTTTGGACAGGGCCTCGGGGTCCCCAGGTGCCATTCGGACAATGCGCGAGTTGAGTTTGAAACTCAATAGGGCTGTTGGTGCACCAGTTTTGGTGTGCCCGCACCTGCGGCTGGCCAGCCGCAGGTGCGAGCCATGAGCCATGAGCCACAGAAACGAGGGAGGGAGGACAGCCTAGGCAACGCAAGTGCAGATGTTTTGGCGCTACCTGCACGACCGCAGGTGCGAGGTCAGTGGTCGCAGGTGCGGGCTTGTGCACAGATGCGGTCCCTTAAGACTACAGATGTGGAGCTTGGCATGTAGAGGAAGATGCGCGCCTGCGATGGATTTTCCGCAGGTGCTGGACAACAGTTGCAGCCAACTCCCCGCAGGTGAGAAAAAGCTGGAGGCAGTGAGGTTCATTTAATACTGGATTTAGATCAATTTTTGCACATTTTCACTCACTCCTTGTGCGATTCTTGGAGCTTCTTGAGAGGAATTTTCACCTAGATTTTGGAGTTTTGGTTTGTTCGGTACCGAATTGTGGGTTTGAGGCATAATCTTGGACCGAAAAGTAGGCCTTGAAGCGAGGTAAGTCTCTTTTCTAACCTTTTAAGAGAGAAATTTTCCCATAGGTGAATTTAATTAATATGTGATTATTTGTGGGGGGATACGTACACACTAGATGATGAGAGTCCGTGCGTAGCTACTAACTATGCCTATGTCCGGGTAGTGTTAGGCCTACATCATGCCTTGTTGATATGGTTACCGATTTATGTTTATTGTTTGCCTTGAGAAGTAGTGGGATTGAGTTGTTTGCTAAACGTTTTGGAAGGAGTTGAAATTGTTATAAAAATTGGGATCTTAAAGTTATTCATTTGAACTTCGTATTTTGAAAAGAATGGAAGAATACTATAATAACTTAAGAAATCTATGTGCAACCGCGTCGCATGTATGATTCGCGAGCGGGGTAATTCTTTACATTATATTTGACCGCGTCGCATGTATGATTCACAAGCAGGATAATTCTTTAAATTTATGTTTGACCGCGTCGCATGAATGATTCGTGAGCGGGGTAATAGATGCGTCTATGGTTCGCGCCGTTCGACCCTCGGCAGTGCACACATTTATGTTGGATCGGGCCGAACGTCCTCAGTGGAATTTGTTTGTGATATTAGAACTAGAAGCCTTTTTATAATTGTATAAATTTACTGTTTTAGAGATCATATGCTAAAAATGAAGGAAGTGTTTTAGTTTCTCGAAAATGATGGAAGAAATTTTCAGTTAGTTCTTGTTCTGAGGTTATTGTAGTTCTGTATATCAGGTTTATTTAGAATCACACATTATTATTTAGTTGGCCCTAGTGTGTGTCGAAGTCGACCCCTCGTCACTACTTCTTCGAGGTTGGACTAGGTACTTACTAGGTACATATTTTATGTACTCATGCTACGCTTCTGTACTTGATTGTGCAGGATTTGAGGCGGGTGCATCTGGTCACCAGTTCGGCTCATAGATAGATTTTCCAGTTCGAGACTACCCGTGAGCTGTCCTTTTGAGTCGTTCTGCAGCAGCTGGAGTCTTTCTTATGTTTTATTTTTCTGTCTATTTCCTTTCAGACAGTAGGCTAGCATTTGTTTTGTATATTCTACTAGATTGCCCATATACTTCTGTCACCAGGTCTTGACACACACACTATTAGGCTTTTTGACATTTTGGGTTGTATTTAAATGATTATGGTCGCATTTATTATTCCGTCTAAATCATATGTTAGATCGCTAAATACTAAAAATATTTTCAGTTAATGTAGAATATTATCTACCTAGCAATTTACTCTATTCGGGAGATTTTTAGTTTAATCAACGTTGGCTTGCCTAACAATGGTGTTGGGCGCCATCACAGCCTAATATGAAATTGGTTCGTAACAACATGGTATCAGAGCTCTAGGTTCACGTAAGTCTTAGAAGTCATGGGCAGGTCTAATAGAGTCTTGCGGATTGGTGCGGAGACGTCCGTACTTATCTTCGGGAGGCTATAGGATGTCAGGAAACTAGTCTTTATTCATCCACTATCGTGTAGTTGATGGTATAATAAGTTTCTTCCTTCTATTCTCTCACAGATGGTGAGGACACATACAATAGATGTTCCAGAACCAGGAGGAGCTTCTCCCCCTGTTGCTAGAGGCCGAGGTAGAGGCTGGGGGAGGGCACCGACCCGAGGTAGTGGGCGAAGGCGTCCCAGAGTTGCCCCAGTAGCACCACCAGTGGATCAAGTGGAGGATCCGATTGTTGATGAGAAGGGAGAGGTGCCTGCCACACAGACAGCCCCGGTAGATTTCATGACAGCACCGGGCTTTCAGGAGGTCATGGGCCGTATGATGCCGTTTATGGACACTATGACTAAGGCTGGTTTATTTCCAGTGGACCCAACCACATATCAGGCAGGAGGGGGAGCACAAACCCCTACTTCTCATGCTTCTGGACACGCAGCTGTAGTATATCAGACCTAGGGCACACTACCTGTGGCCGGAGCCCAGCCAGTAGCAGCAGCTGCGCCTGAACCTAGACCAACTACGGCCGGCGAGCCGTAGAAACTTTTGGACAGGTAGACTAGGCTTCACCCTCCGGTATTTTGGGGTGAAATACATGAGGATCCCCAGGAATTTATTGATAGGTGCAGGGATAGACTTCACAACATGAGCATATTGGAGTCTCACGGGGTGTATTTCACTACCTTCCAGTTGGAGCGCAGGGCCCATAGATGGTGGAAGTCTTATCTTCTTGGCAGACCAGCAGATGCTCCTCCCATGACTTGGGACCAGTTTACATAGCTTTTCTTGGATAGGTATATTCCACCCTCTCAAAGGGAAGAGTTTTGAGGTTAGTTCAAGCAGCTCGAGCAGGGCCAGATGTCAGTGACTGATTATGAGGCGAGATTCTCTGAGTTGTCTCGCCATGCACTAATGATACTTCCTACCGATGTAGAGAGAGTGCAGAGATTTGTTGCCGTGTTGCACCCCACTATTCGAGCTAGCATGGCCTGAGAGGTTGAGATGGGCACTGGTTATCAGCTAGTAGTAGAGATTGCTCGGAGGATTGAGGGCTACCACCAGAGGGGTAGAGAGAAAATGCAGCAGGACAAGAGGACCCATTTTTCTGGAGAGTTTAGAGGTGCCTCTGTCAGGGGCAGAGGTAAGTTTGGGAGGGGTCAGCCTAGTAGGCCCACACATCCAGCACCACCAGCTCCTCGGGGTATTCCGGCACGACCCTATTTCAGTGCCACGCCAGAGAGTTCATACCGCCCACAAGCCATCCAGGGTTCTCCTAGTGGGTATTCAGTTCATTAGGGTCAGACGTCGGGGAAGCAACCTATGGTACCGAGAGGTTATGAGTGTGGAGATCCAGGTCACATGAAGAGATCCTATCCTAGGCTTCAGGGCAAGACAGTACAACAGGGGAAACATCCCATGATTTTAGCCATCCGGCCGCCCAGAGGCAGAGGGCAGGTGGGTAGGGGTCGTCCTAGAGGTGGAGGTCAGGCAGGCAGGGGCCTGCCAGATGGCGCTCCAGCCAGATTCTATGCTTTTCCAGTCAGACCAGATGCAGTGGCCTCAGATGCTGTGATCATAAGTATTATTTCTGTATATGCAGTAGGGATGCTTCGGTATTATTTGACCCAGGGTCCACTATTCATATGTGTCATCCCTGTTTGATCATTTCGTGGATATTCCTCGCAAGTCTTTGGGTACTCCTGCTTATGTGTCCATTCCTGTGGGCAATTCTGTGGTTGTGGATCTACTGATCGTGCATGGTTACGAGACTAGAGCGGACCTTCTGCTACTTGATATGACCGACTTTAAGGTCATCTTGGGCATGAACTGGTTATCTCTATATCACGCCATCCTTGATTGCCATGCTAAGACTATTACCTTAGTGATGCCAGAGTTTCCGAGGTTGGAGTGGAAGGGTTCGTCTATTAGCACTTCCAGTCGGGTTATCTCTTTTTTGAAGGCTCGACATATGGTCGAGAAGGGTTGTCTGGCTGATCTAGCCTATGTTCGGGACACTACCATAGAGTCTCCGACGATTGATTCAGTGCCACTGGTCTGGGAGTTCGCCGATGTGTTTCCTTCTGACCTTCCAGGCATGCCGCTAGATCGTGATATTGATTTCTGCATTGACTTGGCTCCAGGAACCAAGCCTATATCTATTCCACCGTACCGTATGGATCCGAAATAATTGAAGGAGTAGAAGGAGCAGTTTGAAGAGTTTCTAGCAAAGGGGTTTGTCAGACTGAGTGTGTCACCTTGGGGTGCACCAGTATTGTTTGTGAAGAAGAAAGATGGGACTATGCGGATGTGCAGTGATTACCTCCAGTTGAACAAAGTTACCATCAAGAACAAGTACCCGTTGCCGCGTATCGATTATTTGTATGACCAGTTGCAGGGTGCTAGAGTGTTTTCTAAGATTGACTTGAGATCGGGGTGCCATCAGTTGAAGATTCGGGACTTAGATGTTCCGAAGACTGCCTCCCGTACTAGATATGGTCATTATGAGTTTCTAGTGATGTCTTTTGGCTTGACTAATGCCCCAGCGGAATTCATGGACTTGATGAACATGGTGTTCATGCCTTATATTGATTCCTTTGTTATCGTCTTCATTGATGACATCTTGATTTACTCATGCAGCCTAGGGGAGCACGAGTAGCACTTGAGGGTAGTGCTCCAGACTTTACGGGAATAGAAGTTGTATGCTAAGTTCTCCAAGTGTGAGTTTTGGTTAGATTCTGTGGCATTCTTGGGACAAGTTGTATTAGGCGAGGGTATTAAGGTGGATCGCAAGAAGATTGAGGCAGTTCAGAGTTGGCCTCGTCCTACTTCGGCGACCGAGATCAGGAGTTTCTTAGGGTTAGCAGGTTATTATCGCCAGTTTGTAGAGGGTTTTTCATCCATTGCAACACCTCTGACTAGATTGACCCAGAAGGGTGCTCAGTTCCGTTGGTCCGACGATTACGAGGCAAGCTTTCAGAAGCTCAAGATAGCCTTGACTACAACACCAGTGTTAGTGTTGCCTTCCGATTCGGGGATGTATACGGTGTATTGCGGTACTTCACGTGTTGGATTGGGTTGCGTATTGATGCAGGAGGGGTGAGTAATTTCATATGTTTCACATCAGCTAAAGCCCTATGAGAAGAATTATCCTATGCACGATTTGGAGTTGGCCACGATCGTTCATGCTCTTAAGATTTGGAAGCATTATCTATATGGGGTGTCTTGTGAGGTCTACACTAATCTTTGCAGTTTGCAGAACTTGTTCAAGCAAATGGATCTCAATTTGAGGCAGCACAGATGGCTTGAGTTACTGAAGGACTATGACATCACTATTCTTTATCATACTGGCAAGTGAATATAGCCGCGGATACCTTGAGCAAGAAGGCAGAGAGTATGGGTAGTTTGGCATTCATATCAGCAGAGGAGAGGCCACTATCTTTGGACATTCAGTCCCAGGCTAACAGACTTGTGATGTTGGACATTTCAGATCCCAGCCGAGTTCTTGCATGTGTTGTTGCTCAGTCTTCATTATTGGGGCAGATCAAGGCCCCACAGTTTGATGATCCGTACTTGGGACCCATTAGAGAGACGGTACTACAGGGTGGTGCCAAAGAGGTTTCTATTGGCGAGGATGGTGTCTTTCTCTAAGGTCGTATATGTGTTCCTAATGACGATGACTTGAGGGAGATGATTCTAGAAGAGGTGCATAGTTCTCGGTATTCTATTCATCCAGGTACTACGAAAATGTATCTGGATCTGAGACAGCACTACTGGTGGCGGCGGATGAAGAAGGACATAGTTGAGTATGTTTCTAGGTGCCTAAATTACCAGCAGGTTAAGTATAAGCACCAGAGGCCAGGAGGCCTACTCAAACAGATGACTATACCCGAGTAGAAGTGGGAGCGCATCACTATAGACTTCGTGGTGGGATTGTCGCGGACCTTCTGAAAGTTCGATGCAGTTTGGGTCATTGTTGACAGGTTGACCAAGTCGGCACACTTTATTCCAGTAGCCACTACTAATACTCCAGAGAGGTTGGCCCAGATTTACATTCGGGAGATAGTCCAGTTACACGGTGTACCTGTTTCCATCATATCAGATCAAGGCCCTCAGTTCACTTTGCATTTTTGGAGATCCGTACAGAGTGCGTTGGGCACCCGTGTAGATCTCAGCATAACATTCTATCCACAGACTAACGGGCTGTCTGAGCGGACAGTTCAGATATTGGAGGACATGCTAAGGGCATGTGTGATATACTTTGGGGGACAGTGGGATTAGTTCTTGCCATTAGCCGAGTTCGCTTACAACAAAGTTATCAGTCTAGCATAGAGATGGATCCATTGAGGATTTATATGGTTGGCAGTGTCATTCTCCTATCGGGTGGTTTGAGCCTGGCGAGGCTAAGTTATATGGTACAGATTTGGTGAAGGATGCCTTGGAAAAGGTAAATTTGATTTAGGAGCGAATCCACGCGGCACAATTTAGAAAGAAGAGTTACGCGGATCAGAAAGCGCGCAATGTATCATTTATGGTCGGCGAGAAGGTTCTCTTGAAAGTCTTGCCGATGAAGGGTATTATGAGATTTGGAAAGAAGGGCAAGTTGAGCCTAAGGTTTATAGGCCCATTTGAGGTTGGAGAGGTCGCTTATGAGCTTGCTTTACCTCCCAGCCTATCAGGGGTTCATCCAATTTTTCACGTGTCTATGCTCTAGAGATATCACATCGACTTATCTCATGTGTTAGATTTCAGTACTATTCAGCTAGATGAGAGCTTGGCCTGCAAGGAAGAGTCAGTTGCTATTGTTGATAGAGAGGATCGCTAGTTGAGGTCCAAGAGGATTTCTGCAGTAAGGGTCCAGAAGAGGGTCCAACCAGTTGAGGAGGCGACTTGGGAGTCCGAGGAAGACATGCTGAACATATATCCACACTTATTCAGCACACCAGGTATGATTCTAGACCCGTTGGAGGACGAACATTTGTTTAAGAAGTGGAGAATGTAACGACCTGACAGGTCTTTTTCCTTTCTAGAACCCCATACACCCCTAAATAAGACTTTCCATACTTGCTTTTACTGATTTATGACTTGGGGGGATGGTTAGTTTGAGATTTGGAAAATTTTGGGTTGAAATCGGAACACATGGTTCCTTAAGGTTGGCTTAAAAGGCCAAGTTTGACTTCGATCAACATTTTGAGTAAACGACCTCGGAATCAGGATTTTACGGTTCCAATAGGTTTGTATGATGATTTTGAACTTGGGCGTATTTTCGGGTCGGGTATTGGACGACCCAGGAGCGTTTAGACGCCTAATAGTGAAAGTTGGTTCTTGAAGGTTTTAGAAGTCCTTCAAATTTGGTTTGGAACGTGTTTTGGTGATATCGAGGTCCAAATGGAATTATGAGACAGGGAGTAGTTTCATAATATCATTTAAGACTTGCACACAACATTTGGCGTCATTCCGAGTATTCTAAATACGTTTCGGCGCATTGGAAGTAAAATGAAGAACTTGAAGTTCTTCAGTTTGATTCAATTGGTTTTGGGGTGCGATTCTCAGTTTTAATGTTGTTTGTAATTTTCTGAGAGTTCGAGCGAGTCCGTCTTATGATTCCAAACTTGTTGGTGTGTTTGGACAGGGCCTCGGGAGCCCCGGGTGCCATTCGGACGATGCGCGAGTTGAGTTTGAAACTCAACAGGGCTGCTGGTGCACCATTTCTGGTGTGCCTTCACCTACGGCTGGCTAGCCGCAGGTGCGAGGGAGGTAGGACAACCCAGGCACCGCAGGTGCGAACGTTTTGGCGCACCTGCACGACCGTAGGTGTGAGGTCAGTGGTCGCAGGTGCAGGCTTGTGCGGAGATGCAGTCCCTTGAGCCCATAGATGCGGAGCTTGGCCAATAGGGGAAGATGCGTACCTGCGATGGATTTTTTGCAGATGTGGGACCGCAGGTGCGGCCAACTCCCAGCAGGTGTGGAAAAGCTGGAGGCAGTGAGGTTCATTTAATACATGACTTAGACCAATTTTTACACATTTTCACTCACTCCTTGGGCGATTCTTGGAGCTTCTTGAGAGGGATTTTCACCTAGATTTTGGAGTTTTGGATTGTTCGGCATCGAATTGAGGGTTTGGGGCATAAGTTTGGACCGGAAAGTAGGCCTTGAAGCGAGGTTAGTCTCTTTTCTAACCTTGTAAGAGGGAAATTTCCCCATAGGTGAATGTAATTAATATGTGATTATATGTGGGGGGCTACGTATGCACTAGGTGACGAGAGTCCGTACATAGCTACTAACTATGCCTATGTCCGGGTAGTTTTAGGCCTACTTCGTGCCTTGTTGATATGGTTACCGATTTATTTTTTTTGTTTGCCTTGAGAAGTAGTGGGATTAAGTTGTTTGCTAAACGTTTTTGGAAGGAGTTGAAATTGTTATAAGATTTGGGATCTTAAAGGTCTTTATTTGAACTTCGTATTTTGAAAAGAATGGAAGAATACTATAATAACTTAAGAAATCTATGTGCAACCGCGTCGCATGTATGATTCACGAGCGGGGTAATTCTTTACATTTATATTTGAACGCGTCGAATGCATGATTTTGGTGAGCGGGGTAATTCTTTAAATTTATGTATGACTGCGTCGCATGAATGACTCGCGAGCGGGGTAATAGATGCATCTATGGTTTGCGCCGTTTGACCCTCGGCAATGCACAGTTTACATTTATGTTGGATCAGGCCGAACGTCCTCGGTGAAATTTGTGTGTGATATTAGAACTGGAAGCCTTTTTATAATTATAAATTTACTGTTTTAGAGATCATGTGCTAAAAATGAAGGAAGTGTTTTAGTTTCTCGAAAATGATGCAAGAACTATTCAGTTATTTCTTGTTCTGAGATTATTGTAGTTCTGTATATCGGGTTTATTTAGAATCACACATTATTATTTTGTTGGCCCTCGTATATGTCGAAGTCGACCCTCTCACTACTTATTCGAGGTCAGACTATATACTTACTGGGTACATATTTTTATGTACTCATGCTACGCTTCTGCACTTGATAGTACAGGATTTGAGGCGGGTCCATCTGGTCACCAGTCCGGCGCATAGATTGATTTTCCAGTTCGCGAGACTACCGATGAGCTGCCCTTTTGAGCCGTCCTGCAACAGCTGAAGTCTTTCTTATGTTTTATTTTCTGTCTATTTCCTTTCAGACAGTAGGCTAGCATTTATTTCGTATATTCTACTAGATTGCCCATATACATGTGACACCATATCTTGACACACACACTAGTAGTTTTTTTTTACATTTTGGGTTGTATTTAAATGATTACGGTTGCATTTATTGTTCCTTTCTAAATCATGTTACATCAGTAAATACTAAAAATATTTTCAGTTAATGTAGAATATTATCTACCTAGATATTTACTCTATTCGGGAGATTTGTAGTTTGTTGGCTTGCTTAACAATGGTGTTGGGCGCCATCACGGCCTAATACGAAATTGGATCGTGACAATGCTTTTGGATCTTCAGGCAATTTTCCATGCCTTAAATACTCTATAAATTCATTTCTCCAATCCCAAATTAGGTTGATTGAGTTAACTTCACAATATTCATCCACATCCAAAATCGAATACAACAATTGAACAACTGCACCAGAATCTGTTCCTTTCATTCCTGTGGAAGACCCCAAATTTGCCAATGTATCTGCCTCTTCTTCCCTAGAAATGCGTATAATCGACAACTACCTGAATTGGGGAAGAAATACTTGAACCTTACTCAAGAATTATTGCATGCGTTCCTCCTTGGTGTCAAAAATTCCGTACACCTGGTTCACTACCGGCTGGGAGTCACACTTTATCTCGATCACCTCTGAGCCTAGTCCCCAAGCTAATTCAAGTCCTGCAACCAAAGCCTCGTACTCAACTTCATTGTTAGTTAATGGTACATTTCTAATGACCTATCTTTGGGTTTCTCTGAAAAGAACTATTAAAATTATCCCAAGACCAGACCCTTTTACGTTACTGATACCGTCCACGGTACCAACCACTGCTTCTTTAGCAGCTAAAGGCATTAATCCAGGACTAAAATCAGCCACTATTGCACCCTATTTTGCACTAGCCAAGACATGATTCAACTTGTGGTTTCCCTGTTGTTGATGAAAGAGAGTCGCCAACTAATATTTAAAGGTATACCATGGTACTTATTTAAATACAAAGTCATATTATTTATTAGTCTGCTAACCGGTGAGATTATGGGTAAGGGTTCTTGTTCTTCTAAGAGGAAGGTGTTAGGCACCCCTTAAAATCTACCTGAGGTAGCTCCATAGGACTTAGACTAAGTTTGGGATCAATTATTTATACTATGCTTTAATTAGTATTAGAGAGTACTGTTTACTGTATACCTATGGGGATAGTATGATATTAATAAAATTAATGCGAGACCCTAAAAGGGGTACAGATTTATGAAGATATATTGAAAGAATTTTGAATTAGGTATGCAAGTGGTTTAGATTTTTACAAGCTTGTAAAAGAGATTAAGTTATGAAAATACTTGATTTTGGGGATGGTTGTTTATGTAATTCTAAAACGGTGTTTTTAAGAAAGTGAGCCTAAAATTTACCTTAGATTCTGAGGATTTTAAAGAAAAGATTATTTGCTGAAAATTCCTTAAGGCGATAGTTCTTGAAGTTCTGATTTTCCCTTTTGAAGATGAAGCTGAGATCTGATGTCCCTTCTTGAAATAGAGGTGGAGTTTTTCCAAGTTCTGGGTTTTAAAATCTCTTAAGAAAAATAAAGGTGAGCGAAAACATAGTAATGTTATGAACAGATTGCAACCAGCGAAATGAGGGTCTACTACTAAATAATTCTCCTTTTTAATCCTACATTGTTAAGGCTTGCCTAAGTTTATATGATATTAAAGCATAAAGAATAGCATGTGATCTAATATATGAGTGTTATATACATGAGATATAAAATAACAACAAAGACATAACAAATGCAACCAACAGTAAAGTGAATTAACGAGACAGTAAACAATGATAAAGGAGTAGAGGGAAAGAGGACCGGACTCTGGTGATTAGGCCTCAAGAAGGTAGGCCCAACAGAAAAGAGATGCGAATACAATTGATTTTGGACTCCTCGACGAAATGCAACAAGGCTGGAATTGGGCCGGAGTTCATCAGGAACTCAGCGGCCCAAGCAGATATACACGTCCTAAAGAGGAAGAAATTCATTAGATATACATTCAATATATTCAACATACTATAATAACATATCACATTTTGATGCACATGACAAGTACACAAACATATAATTGAAACATGAATATTATTAATGTTTTGGGAAAATTATATATCAATGTGGTGGCTTTACTTAGCAAAAAGTTGATATTAGAAACCTTTCATTGTCATTAAACGTTAAACCCTTAAAGAACTGAATGTGTCAATGAATTAAGGAGTTAAGGAGGGAGACCACTCGAGGTCAATGCTCCCTTTGGATTCCCCGACACTTCAAAGTTCCCAAGGGACTCAAGGCCTAGGGATGTGCTTGTGCCGGGGAGGGTAGCTCAGCCTAGAGTCGAACTCCGCTCCCAAATACCCTTAAACACTAACGACATATTTTTCTTACGACTTTAAGTGCCAATGAGGCCCTTTCAATGTAAATAAATACTAAAGTATTACTTTCCACAAAAATATACTTTTCCTCTTAATAAAATAACACAAGAGAACACAGATTACCTTTGACACTAAATAAAGAATACATATCAAGTAAACCTAAAGGGGTTGACTTTAGAACACATATAGATGAAAAATAGAAGTTTCATATCATACTTTTGTAGGAGTAAGTCATTAAGGAACAACATATTCAAAGAGAAAATGGGCATATAGAACTCATATAGACAGCATCACAAGAGATGCAAATACCCTTGCCTTTGACAGACTAATTGTGAACTAAGTTTGTTATTAACACATGCAGGTATTAGTAACACTACTTAACACCTTAAAGATCATCAATACAAATACAGACAAACAGTCATGGTTAACCATTGTTACAGAGGGGTTATCAAGGATATTAGAATAAGATTAAACTCTCAACACGACTACAAATTCACAGATTCAAACATGTGATTCCTAAGGACTCATTAGGGTCACGCTTCTAACAGTATTAGCAAGTCATCATGTTCTGATAGTATCAACAAAGGACTGCATAAGGCTTGAGAGTCAGGTTCAGTTTAATATTAGCAATAAGAAGTACTGAGCATAATTTAAGACAAAAACATGCTCTTACAGAGTTAAGCAGGGATACTTGTAACATTCAGTCAACTGTACACAAGTAGGATAAGTGAGGTAGTGACCTCGTATAAGCAGGGGAACTTTTCACATTGCATAACCAAATAAAACATGTCAATAAAGAAATCAAATGGAAGCATTGTATCATAATAAGTTCAACTAAAACATAAGTCCAGCTTAGTAAGTAAGTATGAAGTGATCATGCTTCAGCTTCTAAAAGTGTCACTTGATTATAACAAAATATCTAAGTCCTAATTTTATGGAAGATTAGTTATGATAGATGCATGCAAGCTTTACAATATCAACAGTGGCTCAAAGAGATTAAGGACAGGGATGTACTGCACAAGCAAGTTTTGAATTACAAATGTATCTGACGATCCCAACTAATCATGGGACAGCCAAGCTTAGTTACAATACAATTATCAGTTGACTTTAGCCAAATATGATTATGACTTGTTCTATGAAGAGGAAAATAGCCTAACCTTAATAGAATATGTATATTAAAGGTTTATGAAAAGAAAATAGTCTAGCTCAAACAAGATAGCTTCATACAAATGCATCCAACAGTAAGGTGTGATCATGAGAAGGTCATGGTGATAGCCCAGAAATTACCCCTCAGAGTTAGAGGTACATATATAGAGAAGAAAAGCATATAAACACATAGATGTTTTCACCTTAGTTAAGTGATATGGACTTATGAACTTTCAGGTTTATCTCAGTTAGGATTATCAAATAATGAACTCGACCATAAGACAAATAAGATGCAGAGAACAATATGTAGAGGTGAAGATAACAACAGAATCATTAGTGAAGGGAAAAACATGAAGTTTAGGTAAGCATGATTGGTTTAACAATAATAACTAAAACAAAGTGAAAGACCGTAGTAGTAACTCATAAAACAGTCTGACAAACACAAACGGAGAAGAAAACATTTAGACACTTTAAGTTCAAGATCAAGGTTAAAATACATGGGATATAAGTTTAAGCAATTTCATATTTGATCTTAGTTATAATTATCAGATAGTAAACTCAACTTCAAAGCTCACAAAACTACAGAGATGGAAGAAGACAAAGATGAGCTTACTACAAGTCAATGAAAACTATGAAGTTTATGTTGAACATAAACATATAATCACTTAGGCATGAAGACTATTGGAAAACTCAGAACAAAATCAACAGGTATCAATTAAGATTTAATCAACTATCATTTAAAGACTCATAACAGAACAAGCTAATCACAAGAAGTTGTTAACTGACAAAAGCATAAATATTAACATGTGAAACACATATAGAATAATTGTTATCTACCGAATGTTGATACCCAATTTTGCCCTCATATATTTTTCAAATAATATACATACTTTCAAGGTACTATTTTTTGCATTATTATTACTTTACAGGATTTACACAACCATTTCTTATAATTTTCATAATTGTAGAGCTTTTAAATTAATTTTTCCTTGCACTAATTTTAATAAAAATTCAGTAATTACTCTTTTAAATTACTTGTGATGACTTAATCATTTAAAATTATTTTTTGCATTCCTAATACATTTTTGAAATATTTTCACTCTATTTTTTATATAATTACAATGGTATTTTGGACTATTTGCATAAATTTACAATAATAGCCTACATTTTGCATTCTTATTGCAATTGATATTTCATTTAGAGTCAAAATAATATTTTACATGTTTTATAGTTCCCTATTGTTGTTTAAAGTACTAATTTGCATAAGTAATATTTTTATATATTTATTTAGCTATTTTATTAAATCATTTTCCTTTTAATTTCTATTTAAAAGAGATGACTCAATTTTTATCAATTTTTCAGACAAAACCCAAATCCCAAGCCCAATACAATAACCCAATAACCCCAGCCCAAACTGGTCGTGACCCACCTAACCAACCCGACACAACCCCCTCTTTAAAATCCAGGCTGTTGATCTTTAAGATCAACGACCCACATTAAACTTCCCCTTTTAAATTACCCAACCCCAAACCCTAATCCCATTCCCCCTCATCCGCTTCCCTAAGACTCCCCCTTCCTTCTGAAGAACCCTAATCGCCAACACCCTCTAAACCCTTCTCCTAATCCCTCTTCCAATGGGATTTTCCTCTCATTTACTTACCATATTTGTGTGTTTCCGCTAATGGTTGATTCTCCATGGTATCACTTAGTACTTGCCTAAACATGGCAAGTACTACTACTTTGAATCTGTCTGATTAACTCCTATCTCTTGAGTCTGGACCATATTTCATCTACACACATTCTATTCACACTGTGTGAGTCCGATTTTGTTTGTATTTTGCTAATTTACACTTTCCCTAAAATTAGGGTTTACCAGATTTTCTCTCGTAAATTGATTTCAAATCATTCTGCATGTTTCTTTTCCTTGTTTTATGTTTATTTTACTCTATTTCCTTATATGCTTGTTCGATTTTTGACTATTATATAAACCTCCTCATTTTCCCCTCTGGGACAGACTTTGAAAATCAAATTTTTTCACTAAAAACTTAGGGTTTTTGCTACTCTCTTGCTTGGTATTCTGTACTGGCTGGCTAAAAGCCAAGCCCATTAACATCTTAACTTGTTCCTGGTGCAAGCACTGCCCTGAGTTCATCGAAACTCTTGGGAACTTTGACGCATTAGGGATTCTGGGTTTTCTGCAGAAATTTATTCTTCGTTGTTCTTCGCTTAACTGGTGAGTCACTATACTTTGCAATTTCATTCTTAAGCATCTATGGTTTGTATATGTTTTCATTTCTGAGGTTAGTCAGTTATATGGACTGTGTTTGTGTGTAGTTCTGTTTGCTTCCTTCAATTCTTTAGGTCTCTTAAACTGTTAGTTTCAAGCATGCCTAAACCTAGTTCTATTAAATTCTAACCAGTCGATGTGTTAACATTGTTACTGTTTGGAACTCTTACACTTGTTAGCCTCTTTTGTGTTTAATTCAGTCTTTTGCTATCAATCATGTTACCTGAATATGCCTCACTTACATAATTTGTGCTCCTTTTCATTGACTAATTGATTGAGTCCAAAATCATGAATATGTACACCTACTGTATGGCCCATATTCAGAAATTTTGTGGTGATAGTTTGCATATCTAACATGTTTGACCCTGCTCTCTATGACTTTTCGCATGTTTTATTCCCTCCCTGATTCACTAGTAGTTGTAACCTGCTAAATGCTACCTTATTGCCAAATTAGCATGATCAAGACCTATACTTAGCATAATCTGAACCTTCTTTAGGTAATTAGTCTATTGTGTCAATGCTAGAATACCCATATGTGCTATTTAACATGAGTCAACTCTTCCACTCTGTTCTGAACCCCTGTGATACTTGTCTTGCATACATAAAGTGTTTTAATCTGTGATAAGACCTTTTCCATCTATCATCTTGCTTCCCTGATAATATGCCCCTCAGCATGCCTTTAGCTTACTTAATTCCCTATTTCTTCAGTGGTTACTTAGCATGTCATAATGTGTGCTCCCTATCATGTTTCAATGCAATCTTGCCTCCTGATGAGAGTTAACATGTATGTCTTATGGTATTAGGATGTATACTTAACCTAAATTGACTTTTTAGGTCTCAAAATGTTATTGTTAACTTATGTAAAACCTTCCAAACCTGTCCCCCCTTAACTCTCTCAGTATGTGTTTGTTATGTGCTACTTGCTAATGTTGAAATTCTACTGAACAAGTCCTATGACCTGCTTAATTAGCTGCTTTGCATGCTCAATTTGGCTATGTCTACTTTAGGATATGAGTGTATCTTCTAACCTCTGTCCACTCTCCTTACTTACAACTTGTGCCATTCTGAACTCTTTCTTAGCCGGCTGAAAGCCAAGGCTACCTAGGTTCTACTGTTGGCCTCCCTAGTGTGAGCACTGCTGGGGTCTAATTGAGGCCCTTGTGAAATCTGACACACTAGGGCTTGGTCCTTAGTCACTCCCTCAATCTTAAAACTGCTCCTATCTCTCCCTACTCCATCCTGTTATTTGCTGTTGGTTCAAGTGATGCAACACTTGGTGTTGTGGTTGAATAAATTGGCTTTGGGATCCTTTATGGATTCCTGAGTCGTGCATTGAATATGGATCTTGTTGAAGGCATGGGTATGCTATGTAATAGTTATTGAAGGCCCAAGCAATGCTCGGTATTTATTTTATTTGGGCCTGCTGTGGGCCTATTATCACTATTATGTAACCTTTGTACTTTTTACTCATTATTGGGCCTATAATAATCTTTTGTATAAACAATTGGGGTGTTAGTAAAATGGGAATGGATAGAATTTAATACCTACATGCAATGGGTAGATAACATGCCTACAGGAATTGATAATGTGTTTGCTCTATGTGTTGTTCAATTACATGAGCACTGTAGAGGCACACACACACACACACACACTACTTGTTTACCATTAATCATGAATTCGAATGATATGTCTACTGCTACATGTTTATAGACAACATGCCTATAGGAAGTGATCATTCCTTCAATTTGCATGACTACTTTCAAATGTATTAGAAACCTGCCTATAGGAACAAATGGTAACGAGCTTTCTTTCAATTCACTTTAGTTATTCACTAGAAATCATGCCTATAGGATTTCGATCACTTCATTCGCTATTGTATTGCATTGATCTCTAGAAATCCTATTTATAGAACTAGGTATAAATAAAGCGAGTTCTAATCATCAACTGTTAGGGGCCTTATAATTCTAGGACTCTCCCCAGTAGATTTTGTTATACCTAATTGCGTAGATCACCTAGGCATCACATATGGGATTAGTAACTTAAAACTGTTAATAATTATCTTGTATACCTGCATAATCCCGCCTATAAGCAATATCCTGCATCGGAAATTTTCCTGCATACTTCGATTGCCTAGAAAACATGTCCATAGGTTTAAGATTCTGGATTCTTCCAATTCCTAATTGATAAATGTGTCTCCGTGCACCTGATGCTTAAGTGTGGAGGTCAATGTGAGCCTTTAATTGCATCTATGTGAATTCCTTAGATGTTTTGTTTGGCGCCTAATTTTTTTTTTTACATTTTTAGCAGCATAGATAAGGTCTAGAACCATCCAAATAGAGGTCCAAAACCTCCTGGACCATAAGTATGGGGCGGATAATGCACGCGTAGGGAACGACTTAGAACTGAATTAAAGTGCTTTTAGGTAAATAACTTTAACATAGTAATCGGGTAGTAGGAGATGATAGTGTGCTCGCTGAATAATATGAGTAACACCCCATCTCGAGGGAGTTACAAAATATTATTTATGTTGTGCGGGGTGATCCTTTAGTCAAAAAAACTTAAGACACCCCCTTTCTTTCTTTTCTATTAGAATCAAAATAGTTGTACCCCTCTGTCAAGGAATATTTTTATAATAAATTTCTTAAATTTTGTGTTCCCTTCGTTTATTTGATCACATAGACTAATCCGTATAATTTAAATTCGGCCGGGAACCACAATTGTGGACCTCGAAGAGTTCCTAACACCTTCTCTTCGAGGTAATTTCGAGCCCTTACCCCAATATTTGGTGATGTTGACTAGTCAAATAGAGTTATCTACAAATAGGTGCCATAACGCACCTTAAAATTTGTTAGGTGGAGACTCTTCTCTTTTAATACTTCCTTAAAAGAGTTTTCACGTGTCGAAACCCGATTTTGCGAGAAAAAGGGGCACGACAACATGACAACTCTGCTGGGGATACTTAGGCTCTTACCATAGCGAATTTGGCTTATATGGATTAGTCTTCTTTGATAAAACGCGCTTCCCTCTTCCTTTTTATTTGTTGCTACATGCACATCCCTCTACCATTTTCCTTTTATTTTTCTAACTCATTGTTACATGCACATCCCTCTCCTATTTTCCCTTTACTTGTTTAAATTCGTTGTAATATGCAAATCCCTTCCCTTCTTCACCCTTCCTTGCTTAAATTATATAGAACATGCATATCCCTTTCCTATTCACCTTTATGTGCTCTAAACTGCTCTTCATTTGCTTAAAGATTACTACATCATGTCTCTCCCACCCCTACTCCCTTGTTTACTTCATTACATTCCCTATATTTCACGAACTAACTTTTTCTTCTGTCTTTCTTTTTACATCTTTTACGTTTTATCTTAACAATACATTTATTGCTTTCACATATTTACCATATAAATACTTGGTAACGTGTTATTAACTTTGCATAAAGCGTGCTCCACATCATATTCCACTCGTGCCCCATTAATAACATAGAGACACTTGATGAGTGTCCGCGCTCTTTCAAAATTATCCTTTTAAATTGGAAAGGCCTATTTGCGGTAAACTAGTCGATCATCGGTGCAGTAGACGGTCCCGTGCCCTTCCCTCTCAAGTTGTACACTTGAGAATACCAGTCTAGACCCTTCTAGAAACCTCACTCCAATATCAACTGTGCATGCATCATGTCAAACCTAGTATGGGTTAGAACGTTGTTCACGTGATAATCCACTAAGATAAGCCTTGTCCAAATTCCGACGGTATTTCCATAATCTCAATGGATACCATCACGTTATGTGCATTACTTGGAGAAAACATGCCGGTATGTTTATCATTAATGTGTAAATAGTCAGATTCGGAAGGGGAAATGGCTAACTCTACTTGTTTTGCCGAAAATGAGGCACGAAGTCCCCAGGTTCAGCATGGTTCAAAACATCCCACCTTTGCTGCTTGATTGGTGGAATAACCTCTCACCTAGTGACAAGAATCACGTGAAAAGGGTCCATGCTAATTTACCTTCCTTATTGGACATTCAGCCAAATAATGCATTGATTAAGGCCGCCATTATGTTTTGGGATGAGAAAAGAGTTGTCTTCCGCTTTGGTGACATAGAAATGACTCCTCTCTTAGAGGAAATAGGAGTCTTCGCTAGGCTGCCATGGGATAGTCCGGGTTTATTAGTACCAGAAAATCGCACTCCCCGCGGTTTTTTGAAAATGATGGGTTTCAAGAAAAATGATGAGTTACTCTGTCTGAAGAATTCATCCATCCCATTTGAATTTCTTTATGAATTTTATGGGCATAGTAAGTCATATCTCCTTCACCATGATGAACTTCCTTGGGTTGGACACACCGCCGAGTTTTTATGTTCATTTGTCCGTTTCTTGGGGTTGCTAATATTTCCGATGAAAGGGGGAAAAATAGACACTCGCTTAGCCATGGTCTCTAGGACTCTAATGGAAGGAATTGAGGGACAAACTTACACTATCATCCCCATGATCTTGACCGAAATGTACCGTGCTCTAGATCGATGCAAGCAGGGGTATGGGCACTTCGAAGATAGTAATCTGTTGCTGCAGGTTTGGTTATTAGAACATTTCCAGAGAGGTGAATATCGTCAAGAGCTTCTGCAACGACCATTAAATGACTACATAGCCTACCATCATCCAAAAAGAATGACATTCATTCCAGATAGGTTTGCGCAACCTGGAAGCGCTGTGAGATGGGTATGTTTTTTCCGCAATTTGACTGACAAAAAGGTACATTGGATGTTCTAATGGTTCCTTAGCAGCGAGTTCATCATCAGGTCAAGAGAAACTACTCATCTAGTGTTGATCGGGTTAAGAGGAATCTATTCTTATGCTCCTATAGGGGTAATGAAGAAAGCGGGAAGAAAACAGGTTATACCCCGGTTTCCAACATGGTCCATTACAAATCATACTTTAAAGGGAACATCATTCCATTCAAATTCGAGGCACACCATATGTGGAATCAAAACGTCATTGTGGAGAAAGATACTATCGAGCCAGACAGGTATCATGCTGGCGATGTATACTTCTATCCATCATGGTTGGTAGATGATATAGCGGGAGATGTCAAGCCAGAGATCAATATGAAAAATAGGGTTATAGATGACGCTGATAAAGTACAAGTCAAGTATAGGATGCTACGCAAAAAGGTCTTCGAGTCTGAAGCTAGGCATTTGGAACAACACAAAGTAGATATGGAAGCAATCAACGAATGGAAAGAAATTGCTACTAAATCGACAGAGAGATTGGAATATTTGGAGCAAGGGCTAATAGAACTTGAGGGGAAAATGAGAAAGATACTCTCGAATTGTCAGAATGCGGAAGGCAATGAAGGAGGGAATCTAGCAAGGTCTTACATACTATTGGATATGCGCGACTTGGGGAACTTGATTGATGGATCCAAGAAGGCCAAGCATGGAGAAGGCCCCTCTGGGACCAAGTAGATTAGGAAACAATGTCTTTAATGCTTTCTAGATACATTTAGATTTTGATTGTAATAAGGCACATGCCATTAGTGACTTTTCTCATTATTGTCGTTTTAGTAAAGATTTGACACATTTTCACACTAATGAAATGACGCAATTATTGGCATAAATTTTCTCCAAGTCTATGTGTCACTTAGGCCTACCTCGGGCACAACGAGGTCCCTCAAATTAGGACGCGAATTTATTACCTGATTCTGCAACACATGTTCATTATCGCAAACATCCTTTTAATACTCTTTACTGACTTGGTTACCTTTTTGTTTTTCTTTTCTTTTGTTTATTCTCATTCCCCAAGGTTGGTTCGTGAATACTGGCATTGTCAGCATATCACACCAGATCCAGAGATCCTCTACCTCGTCCTCTACCAAGCGATCCCAAGAACAAAGGAAAAGCCAAAATGGATGATATGAGTGGTATTAAAAAAGACAATGCTACCCACGTAGAGAACATTGAAACTTCAGACGGTCGAAGTACTCCAGTACAAAATGATTTGGTGTTACATTTGGAACAAGCAATATTGGAGTTACAAGGGGAGCTTGAGCAGGTCCGGAACTTGGCAAACCTTTCCCTCACCCTAAACGTCCCCGACGTTAACCAACAAAACACAAACTCCCAAAACTCGACACCTCCCCAAAACACACAAAACCAAAATTCGCAAAATCCTCTCGCGCCTCATCAATACACCACACCTCCTCAAAACCATAATCCTCCACCAGTACCTACCCCTCCACAACACCATCACCATCCGACTCAATATCCACAAACCACCACTTACCACACTCTTCAAAACGTACCACAACCTACCCTTGATCCACAAAACTCAACCAACGACCACCATTATGCCCAGATCCCCGGAGTCCATCAAAGAAATCCCATATACGTGGAAACTTTACCCCATACCCCACAACAGACCCTATACAAACCTGAATCCGTCGGGAAGGACTTTCTTATCAAGAACATGGCGGAAGAACTCAAGAAACTTACTGGCAAAGTTCAAAGTGTCGAAGGGGACAAAGGCATTAAGGGTTTGAATTATGAAGATTTGTGTATTCAGCCAGATGTAGAACTGCTAGAGGGTTACAAACCTCCTAAGTTCGAAATGTTCGACGGGACTGGTGATCCAAAAGTACATCTAAGAACGTATTGTGACAAGCTTGTAGGGGTTGGCAAGGATGAACAAATCTGTATGAAGATGTTCATGAGAAGCCTCACTGGAGACACCCTGTCTTGGTACATCAATCAGAACCCAAAGAAATGGGTTAATTGGGTGAGCATGTCATCGGATTTCATGGATTGGTTCAGGTTTAACACAGAAAATGTACCAGACATTTTCTACATTCATAATATCAAGAAGAAGCCAACGGAAACTTTCCGCGAGTATGCTACTCGGTGGAGGTCTGAAGCTGCAAATGTAAGGCCAGCACTGGAAGAAGAACATACAAATAAGTTCTTCGTCAGAGCTCAGGATCCGCAATACTACGAAAGATTGATGGTTATTGAAAACCATAAATTTTCTGACATCATCAAGTTGGGAGAAAGAATAGAAGAAGGGATCAAAAGAGGAATGATGACAAATTTTGAAGCGTTCCAAGCCATAAATAAAGCTTTGCAATCAGGAGGTATATCCAAGAAAAAAGAAGTGGGTGCAGTAATGGTCGCCCAAGGTCCAAAGTCCTCTTACATACCAAACACCCCCACCCACATATCAGCCTTCACCTCCCAGATAGCAACAACCTGCTGCCACCTACCATTCTTATAACACCCAACAAACATACTACCACTCACCACCAGCCCGCAAAACTACCAAAATCCTAGACCAAATTTTGACTGCAGACCACCCAGACAATACACCCCAATTGCTAAACCCATAGACCAACTCTACGAGAGACTGAAGGTTACTGGTTACGTCAATCTCGTTCCCTCTGTTGCTATGGAAAACTCTTCCCAGTGGATCAACACAAATAAGACATGTGCCTATCACTCAGGCATGAAGGGTTATACTATTGATGAGCGTCGTACTTTGAAGGATAAGATTCAGACATTAATTGACACCAAAATCATACAAGCAAAAGAGGCTGCACCCAATGTCCGTAACAATCCTTTCCCGGATCACAGGGGTGACGGAGTAAACGTGATAGAGACCGACGAAGAATGGGAGCCGGAAGGGTCAATTGGACTCACTCGAGAAGGGGATATTCCTAAAACATCTACACTCACTCTCACACCTATCGTGGTACAGACTCAGGCACCGATTGAAGTTGAGGGTAGCCACACCAACTCCGTTTGAGGATGAAGTAACAACACCCTTCACCGTGATGGTAGCACCCACGTCGTCTTTTAAGTCTAATGCTATACCTTGGGATTGTGTTGCGGAAGCAAGAAGGAAAAGAAAGGCAAAAAATGGAAGAAACAGGTGTAGCGCAAGGCATGACCAGAACTGGTAGGGTTTATACACCCAAACATTTGGGAGGAACAAGCAAAGAAGCCACCTCTAAGCCGCCTGTCATTGAGACTGGCCCGGATGAGGAGAAAGTTGCAGGCGAGAGAATATTCTATGGTTGATCGTCTGAACAAAACCCCTGCTCAAATATCCATTTTGTCATTGTTGTAAAACTCTGAGGCAAATAGGAATGCCTTGATGAAGGTGTTGAATGAAGCCTATGTACCCAATAACATCACCAGTGGAGAGATGGCCAACATGGTAGGGCAAGTGTTGGAAGGCCACAAGATCACTTTTCATGAAGACGAGCTTCCACCGAAAGGACTAAGTCACAACAGGGCACTGCATATCATGGTGTAGTTTGAGGTTAAATTCATCGCCAAAGTCTTGATAGATAGGGGTTCTAGTCTCAACATCTGTCCACTAACTACTTTGAAAAGGTTGGGTAAAGGTCTGCACGAGATACGAGCAGGGCGTATGGATGTGAAAGCATTTGATAGGTCTCAAAGGGCCACAATTGGGGAGACCAACCTTAGCCTACATATGGGCCCAACCTGGTTTAATGTTGAGTTTCAAGTATTGGATATATCCGCTACATACAATCTGTTATTGCGGCGAACGTGGATACATGCCGCTGGGGCCGTGACTTCTACTCTACATCAGACCGTGAAGTTTGAGTGGAACCATCAGGAAGTGATCATCCATCGCATCGAGCGCGTCAACGCAATTGAGAAAAACAAATGGTGGATCAGCAAGATAGAGAGCATATTGGGATGGACATGGTATGAACCCGACAAGGTTCTCGGCAAGAATCTCTAAGGGATCACCAAACATATACAGTTAAAGCGTCATGACACAACTTTTGGGCTTGGGTATGAATACACCTGGCACAAGTATCAGAATTGGTCGCCACTATGGCGTGGTCCCTATTACCCTCTAGAGAACCAGCACCACATTTGAACCAGTCATTTCATCAAGCTACATGATGTGGGGGTCCGAAGAAGATGAAGTTCTAGCTGGCATAAGGAATCTGTTTCTGGATGATGAAGACATGGACTGTAGTGCGATAGCTGAGGAGGAGGAGGAGGAAGGCCTTATTATTCAGACAATGGAGAAGGGAGTTGTTCTCAATAATTGGACTGCTGCACCATCAAGGGCTCGTCGAGTTCCTAGGTAGCCTCGCAATTAGCATAATTTATTTTTGAAAGAAATTTTATGGGCATTTAAGACATTTTTAGTATTTTATTTTAAACGTATTTTGTTTTGAAATAATTGCTCGAATCATCGAATTGCACTTGTTTGACGTTTTTAAATATTTATCAATGGATTGCTGTTTTAGTATTTATTATGATCCTTCAAATTTTCTCTCTACAGCGTTATTATTACTTATCCTGATGAACCTAAACGCAATATAAGGATAGTGATTCAGAGGATCTGGAAGAGGATATAATACCCGAGGAAATTGTCAGAGAAGTGGAAAATTTTGAAAACAAGCCTAAATCCAATTTGGATGAGACTGAAACAGTTAATTTGGTAGACTCCAAAATAGTCAAGGAAACTCGTGTAAGCATTCATCTATCCCCGTCAGAGAAAGAAGAATACATTCGGTTATTGAAGGAATATGAGGATATTTTTGCATGGTCCTACGATGATATGACGGTTTTGAGCACATCCATAGTGGCTCATAAACTACCTACCAACCCTATGTGTCCGCCTGTAAAGCAGAAGCTCAGAAAGTTCAAGCCAGATATGAGTCTGAAAATAAAAGAGGAAGTCACCAAGCAGATCAAAGCTAAGGTTCTTAGAGTGGTTGAACATCCGACCTGGTTGGCTAACATTGTTCCAGTTCCAAAGAAAGTTGGTAAGGTCAGAGTGTGTGTCGATTATCGGCACTTAAACAAAGCAAGTCCCAAAGATGATTCCTGTTGCCCAATATACACATACTAATTGACAAATGTGCCAAGTATGAACTCTAATCCTTTGTTGATTGCTTCGCGGGATATCATCAGAGCTGGATGGATGAAGAGGATGCTGAAAAGACAACCTTTATTATACCATGGGGGAGTTTATTGCAGAAAATGATGTTGTTTGGCCTAAAGAATGCTGGAGGCACTTATATGAGGGCCATGACAACCATTTTTCATGACATGATACACAAGGAGATAGAGGTGTATGTGGACGACGTCATCATCAAATCTAAAAGGGGTACAAATCACATAACAGATTTAAGGAAATTCTTTGATCGAATTCGAAGGTACAATCTGAAATGAATCCCGCAAAATGTCCCATCAGAGTCCCTGCTGGAAAACTGTTAGGGTTCATCGTCAGCCGCCGAGGAATTGAGCTAGACCCGTCAAAGCTCAAGGCTATCCAAGATTTTCCACCTCCAAAGAACAAGAAAGATGTGATGAGTTACTTAGGGCATCTCAACAACATCAGTCATTTCATAGCACAATCAACTGTGATCTGTGAACCGATTTTCAAAATGTTGAAGAAAGACGCTGCAACAAGTTAGACTGAAGAATGTCAGAAAGCCTTTGACAAGATCAAGGAATATTTTTCCAAACCACTGGTCCTGGTCCCACCAGAACCTAGGAGACCTCTGCTACTCTATTTATCTGTGCTAGATGGGGCTTTCGGCTGTGTCTTGGGACAACAAGATGAGATTGGAAGAAAGGAGCAGGCCATATACTATCTGAGTAAGAAGTTCACACCCTACGAAGCACAGTATTCTTTGCTGGAACGCACCTGCTGCACTTTAACATGGATAGCTCAAAAGTTGAGGCATTACTTTTGTGCCTACACCACATATCTCATTTCAAGGATGGATCCGCTAAAATACATCTTACAGAAACCCATGCCTACGGGGAAGTTGGCAAAATGGAAGATACTACTGAGTGAGTTCGACATCATCTATGTAACTCAGAAAGCGGTCAAGGGGAAAGCATTGGTGGATCATCTGGAAGAAAATCCTGTAGGTGGAGAATACGAACCACTGAAAACGTATTTTCCCGATGAAGTAGTATCATTCGTAGGAGAAGATATCACTGAAACTTATGATCGTTGGAGAATGTTCTTCGATGGAGCTTACAATTTCAAAGGAGTGGGTATTGGAGCAGATTTAGTATCAGAAATAGGTCAACACTATCTAGTATCTGCAAAGCTCAGGTTTCCATGTACCAACAATATGGCAGAATATGAGGTTGCATCTTGGGACTCAAGTTGGCCATTGACATGAATATTCAAGAATTGCTGGTAATTGGAGATTCAGACCTTCTGGTACATTAGGTTCTAGGAGAATGGGCTACAAAGAATACCAAAATATTTCCATATATGTACTATGTACAAGAGTTGTTGAAGAGATTCACAAAAATAGAGTTCAAACATGTTCCGAGAATCCAGAATGAGTTTGTAGATGCATTGGCCACTCTATCTTCCATGATACAACACCCAGACAAGAATTTCATTGACCCTATCCCAGTAGGGATTCATAATCAGCTAGCTTATTGTGCTCATGTTGAAGAAGAAATAGATGGAAATCCATGGTTCCACGACATCAAAGAATATTTGGCAAAAGGAGTATACCGGAACACATAAATCATACTCAAAAACGCACACTTCGAAGATTTTCCAACTGCTTCTTCCAAAGCGGAGGAATTCTGTACAGAAGAACTTTGGATCTGGGTTTATTATGATGTGTCTATGCCAAGGAAGCATCCAAATTGCTCGAAGAAATACATGCCGGAACTTGCGGACCACACATGAATGACTTTGTCCTAGCTAAGAAGATATTAATAGCGGGATATTTTTGGATGACTATGGAAACGGGACTGCATCAGGTATGTCCAAAAGTGTCATCGGCCAAGTACATGCTGATATGATACGAGTGCCACCCAATGAAATCAATGCAACAAGCGCACCTTGACCTTTCTTCGCTTGGGGGATGGATGTCATCGGTCCTATTGAACCCGCTGCTTCAAATGGGCATATGTTCATTCTAGTGGTCATAGACTATTTCACAAAATAGGTTGAAGTCGCGTCTTACAAAGTTGTAACTAAGAAGGTCATCACAAATTTCGTTATGGATCGTATTGTTTGTTGATTCGGGGTGCCGGAATTGATCATCACCGACAACGCCACAACCTTAACAGTGATTTGATCCATGTGTGAAACCTTCAAGATCAAGCATAAGAATTTCACATCATACATGCCGCAAATGAATGGAGCTGTGGAAGCCGCCAATAAGAATATCAAGAATATATTAAGGAAGATGGTAGATAATCACAAATAATGGCACGAGAAGTTACCATTTTCCCTACTAGGATACTGTACCACGGTTCGCACATCAACTGGAACAACTCCTTATTTGTTGGTCTATGGTACTGAAGCGGTTATTCCTGAGAAAGTAGAAATCCCTTCTCTAAGAATAATACAAGAACCTAAGCTCAGTGATGCAGAGTGAATATGAATTCGTTATGAACAACTGGCTCTCATTGACAGAAAAAGAATGAACACGGTATGTCACAGTCAACTTTACCAGAATAGAATGTCTAGAGCATTCAACAAAAGGGTCAAGCCTAGACAATTCACACCAGGGCAGTTATTGTTAAAGCGGATCTTCCCGCATCAAGATGAAGCCAAAGGGATATTTTCACCCAATTGGAAAGGGCCTTACATGGTTCACAGAGTACTAACAGAAGGAGCGCTCATACTTGCAGAAATGGATGGAGAAATTTGGCCAAAACTTATCAACTCAGATGCAGTCAAAAGATACTATGTTTACATTTCTTCATCTGATGTAACTGAACTACACTTGAACTGATTCCCGTTTAAGAGGGGATACATAGGCAGCAGCCCTGTGGGTTCAGTCACATCTCAATAAGATCTTCATTTTTGCCATGGCCAGAAACTGCAAATTCAGCTAACTTCGTCATACACAGAATAGTCAAAGAAGTGTTTTTAAACTGGGGCAGAATTTTGAGGAGGGCCCTCAAAATTCTAAAGCAAGAGGGTCGCAATGTCTCTAAAATATGTCACAGTCATTGGTTATTCTAACTCACGTGATATTGCATACTACTATATTTCAAACAACTACATTCATCAAATGCACGCATATTTTTCAAAAAATTTATTTTAATAAACATCCAAATGCTGCCCAGGGTAACTCAAAATAGAATCTCAAGACAGGAACAAATGCAAAGCGAAAAGGCGAAAGCGCGAACCAACCTTCCCCGCAAAACTCACAATTTTTCTTTAGATGCAGGCACAATGAACATAACAGGAAGATTCGCAAATACATACATCAAAATCACTATCTTTATAACGACAAAGTTTCCAAACGCAAACACATCTCCAGCTAAGAAATACTCTACTCTCTCAATATCACTCATTGTTAACTGCATAAGTCTAAGCACTGTTTTTCTTCGCATGAGACTAAGCATTGTCTCCTATTTTCATAAGGCTAAGCCCTGCCTCCTTAACTGCATAAGGCTAAGCACTGCCTTTCTTTGCATGAGACTAAGCATTGTCTCCTATTTTCATAAGGCTAAGCCCTGCCTCCTTAACTGCATAAGGCTAAGCACTGCCTTTCTTTGCATGAGACTAAGCATTGTCTCCTATTTTCATAAGGCTAAGCCCTGCCTCCTTAACTGCATAAGGCTAAGCACTGCCTTTCTTTGCATGAGACTAAGCATTGTCTCCTATTTGCGTGAGGCTAAGCCTTGCCTCCTTAACCGCATAAGGCTAAGCACTACCTTTCTTTGCATGAGACTAAGCACCGTCTCCTGTTTGCATGAGGCTAAGCTATTCCTTCTTAACTGCATAAGGATAAGCACTGCCTTTCTTTGCATGAGACTAAGCTTTGTCTCCTATTTGCATGAGGCTAGGCCCTGCCTCCTTAACTGCATAAGGCTAAGCAATGTCTTTCTTCGCATGAGACTAAGCATTGTCTCCTATTTGCATGAGGCTAAGCATTGCCTCCTTAATTGTATAAGGTTAAGCACTGCCTTTATTTGCATGAGACTAAGAATTGTCTCCTATTTGCGTGAGGCTAAGCCCTGCCTCCTTAACCGCATAAGGCGAAGCACTTCCTTTCTTTGCATGAGACTAAGCACCGTCTCCTGTTTGCATGAGGCTAAGCCCTGCCTCCTTAACTGCATAAGGCTAAGCACTACCTTTCTTTGTATGAGACTAAGCTTTGTCTCCTATTCGCATGAGGCTAAGCCCTGCCTCCTTAACTACATAAGGTTAAGCACTACCTTTATTTGCATGAGACTAACCTTTGTCTCCTATTTGCACGAGGCTAAGCCCTGCGTCCTTAACTACATAAGGCTAAGCACTTCCTTTCTTTTCATGAAACTCAGCACTGTCTCCTGTTTGCATGAGGCTAAGCTCAACCTCCTCTTCTTGCATAAGGCTAAGCACTGCCTTTTCCTCAAGACTAAATGTTATCTTCATTACGCCATCTAAGATCTAGCAATATCCTCTACTCACCCAGGGCTAAGAACTGCCCTCACCTTACCCAAGACTAAGCTTTGTCTTGTTGTATTTTCGCATATTATCAAATATCATGTCTTTGCATTTCATGGGCTGAAACATTGCCATTTTGTCCAAAGGCGTCAGGGTCTGAAGGCATCATCATCATATCCGGAAGACACCATTCCATGGCCCGAGGATCTCTCAAACGTGCACATCATTATTCAAAGGCATAATGGTTCAGAGGCACCGTTCTCATAGCCCGAGGACATCATTTCATGGCCTGCGAATTCCTTATCACATGATGCATGACCCATGACGTCATGGTCTAAGGACATTATCCTCACTGTCCAAAGACAATTTTCATGGTCCAAAGGGAATTTGCATCATGTTTAAATTTTCTCCATATTCTATATACTTTCATGCATCGTATTTTAAGTTTTGCAGGTAATCCAGGAAGTAACCATTCTTCAAACGGGAGCAATCTTCGCTCCGGTTTTCGTTCACAACATTCACATCCTGCAATTATTTCAAATGTTACCAACCACCATCAACTACCCGCTTTTACTTGATAACCGCTCAGATACTCGTCCTAAGACACATTCGCTATGTTTCAGATTCGGTAAAAACTTATCTGATACCGTCCTACCCAAAAGAGCCCTTTCCGAAGCATATGATCATTCCTATAACAACTACATTAGGTTTCATTCGCCGTTGGATCTAGAACTACACATGGTCTGATTCCTGTAACACCAGGGATATGTAGGCAATCAGGGACCAGGGTTCGGCCTCTATATTTCTAAAAAAAAAATCACCTCATTCGGTCAAAATCGGTCATCATTTTCTTTACCCGACAACTCTTTCATCATTCTCGGTAAAGAGGGGCAACTGTTGATACCCAATTTTACCCTTATATATTTTTCAAATAATATACATACTTTCAAAGTACCAATTTTGCATTATTATTAATTTACAGGATTTGCACAAGCATTTCTTATAATTTTCATAATTTTAGAGCTTTTAAATTAATTTTTCCGTGCACTAATTTTCATAAAAATTCAGTAATTACTCTTTTAAATTATTTGTGACAACTTAATCATTTAAAATTATTATTTTCATTCCTAATATATTTTTGAAATATTTTCACTCCATATTTTTTTATATAATTACAATGGTATTTTGGTGATTTGCATAAATTTGCAATAATAGCCTGCCTACCCTTTTTGGGATATGAGTAAGGTCTGCATATATTCGAATCACCCGAGACCCCACTAGTGAGATTTTACTGGGTATGTTGTTGTTGTTGTAGTAGCCTACATTTTGCATTTTTATTGCAATTGATATTTTATTTAAGGTCAAAATAATATTTACATTTTATAGTCCCCTATTATTGTTAAAAGTACTATTTTTCATAAGTAGCACTTTTATATATTTATTTAGCTATTTTATTAAATCATTTTCCTTTTAATTTCTATTTAAAAGAGCTGGCCCAATTTTTATCAATTTTTCGAACCAAACCCAAATCCGAAGCCCAATACACTAACCCATAACCCCAGCATAAACCGGTCGCGACCCGCTAACCAACTCGACCCAAACCCCTCTTTAAAATCCTGGCCGTCGATCTTTAAGATCAACGACCCACATTAAACCTCCCCTTTTAAATTATCCAACCCCAAACCCTAATCTCATTCCCCCTCACCCGCCGCTCTAAGACGTTCCCCCTTCCCTATGAAGAACCCTAATCGACGACATCCTCTAAACCCTTCTCCTAATCCCTCTTCCAAGGGATTTCCCTGTCATTTACTTACCATATTTGTGTGTTTCTACTACTAGTTGATTCTCCATGGTATCACTTAGTACTTGCCTAAACATGGCAAGTACTAGTACTTTGAATCTGTCTGATTGACTCCTATATCTTGAATCTGGATCATATTTCGTCTAAATTGCAATAAAAATGGCAAGTACTCTTAAATTGATTTCAAATCGTTTTGCATGTTTATTTTCCTTGTTTATTGTTTATTTTACTCTATTTCCTTATATGCTTGCTCGATTTTTGACTATTATATAAACCTCCTCATTTTCCCTTCTGGGACAGACTTTGAAAATAATTTTTTTCACTAAAAACTTAGGGTTTTTGCTACTCTCTTGCTTGGTATTCTGTACTGGCCGGCTGAAAGCCAAGCCCATTAACATCTTAACTTGTTCCTGGTGCAAGCACTGCCCAGATTTCATTGAAACTCTTGGGAACTTTGACGCATTAGGGATTCTGAGTTTTCTGCGGAAATTTAGTCTTTGTTTTTCTTCACTTAACTGGTGAGTCGCTATACTTTGCAATTTCATTCTTAAGCATCTATGGTTTGTATATGTTTTTATTTCCGAGGTTAGTCAGTTCAAATAAGAATTTATGGACTGTGTTTGTGTGTAATTCTGTTTGCTTCCTTCAATTCTTTAGGTCTTTTCAACTGTTAGTTTCAAGCATGCCTAAACCTAGTTCTATTAAATTCTGACCAGTTGATGTGTTAACATTATTACTGTTTGGAACTCTTACACTTGTTAGCCTGTTATGTGTTTAATTCAGTCTTTTGCTATCAATCTTATTACCTGAATATGCCTCACTTGCATAATTTGTGCTCCTTTTAATTGACTAATTGATTGAGTCCAAAATCATGAATATGTGCACCTACTGTATGGCTCATATTCAGAAATTTTGTGGTGATAGTTTGCATATCTAACATGTTTGACCCTACTCTCTATGACTTTTGGCATGTTTTATCCCCTCCCTGATTCACTAGTAGTTGTAACCTGCTAAATGCTGCCTTATTGCCAAATTAGCATGATCAAGACCTATACTTAGCATAATCTGAACCTTCTTTAGGTAATTAATCTACTGTGTCAATGCTAGAATACCTATATGTGCTATTTAACATGAGTCCACTCTTCCACTCTGTTCTGAACCCCTATGATGCTTGTCTTGCATACATAAAGTGTTTTAATCTGTGATAAGACCTTTTCCATCTATGATATTGATTCCCTAATAATATTCCCCTCAGTATGCCTTTAGCTTACTTAATTCCATGTTCCTTCAGTGGTTACTTAGCATGTCATAATGTGTGCTCCCTATCATGTTTCAATGCAACCTTGCCTCCTGATGAGAGTTAACATATATGTCTTATGGTATTAGGATGTATACTTAACCTAATTGACTTCTTAGGTCTCAAACTATTATTGTTAACTTATGTCAAACCTTCCAGACATGTTCCCCCCTTAACTCTCTTAGTATGTGGTTGTTATGTGCTACTTGCTAATGTTGAAGTTCTACTGAACAAGTCCTATGACCTGCTTGATTAGTGCTTTGCATGCTCAATTTGTCTATGTCTACTTTAGGATATGAGTGTATCTTCTAACCTCTGCCCACTCTCCGTACTTGCAACTTATGACATTCTGAACTCTTTCTTAGTCGGACGAAAGCCAAGGCTACCTAGGTTCTACTGTTGGCCTCCCTAGTGTGATCACTGCTCGGGGTCCAATTGAGGACCTTGTGAACTCTGACAAACTAGGGCTTGGTCCTTAATCACTCGCTCAATCTTAAAACTTCTCCTATCTCTCCCTACTCCATCCTGTTATTTGCGGTGTGTTCAAGTGATGCAACACTTGGTGTTGTGGTTGAATGAATTATCTTTGGGCTCCTTTATGGATTCCTGAGTCGTGCATTGAATATAGCTCTTGTTGAAGGCCTGGGTATGCTATGTAATAGTTATTGAAGGCCCAAGAAATGCTGGGTATTTATTTTATTTGGTCCTCCTATGGGCCTATTATCACCATTATGTAACCTTTGTACTTTTTACTCATTATTGGGCCTGTAATAATCTTTTGTATGAACATTGGGGTGTTAGTAAAACGGGAATGGGTAGAATTTAATATCTACATGCAATGGGTAGATAACATGCCTACAGGACTTTATAATGTGTTTGCTATATGTGTTGTTCGATTACATGAGCACTGTAGAGGCACACACACACACACACACTACTTGTTTACCATTAATCATGAGTTTGAATGCTATGTCTACTGCTACATGTTTATAGACAACATGCCTATAGGAAGTGAGCATTCCTTCAATTTGCATGACTACTTTCAAATGCATTAGAAACCTGCCTATAGGAACAAATGGTAACGAGCTTTCTTTCAATTCACTTTAGTTATTCACTAGAAATCATGCCTATAGGATTTCGATCACTTCATTCGCTATTATATTGCGTTGATCGCTAGAATCATGTTTATAGGACTAAGTATAAATAAAGCGAGTTCTAATTATCAACTGTTAGGGACCCTGCCTATAGGAAATAATTGCTTGTTAATTGGTTAATATTGGACCACTCAAACACTGTTTTTGAGCGTCACTATTATGAAAATCCTTATAATTCTAGGACTGTCCCCAGCTAATTGCGTAGATCACCTAGGCATCACATATGGGATTGGTAACTTAAAATTGTTAATAATTATCTTGTAATACCTGCATAATCCCGCCTATAAGCAATATCCTGCATCTGAAATTTTCCTGCATACTTCGATTGCCTAGAAAGCATGTCCATAGGTTTAAGATTTTGGATTCTGCCAATTCCTAATTGATATATGTGTCTGCGTGCACCTGCTTCTTAAGTGTGGAGGTCAACGTGAGCCTTTAATTGCATCTATGTGAAGTCCTTAGATGTTTTGTTTGTCGTCTAGTTTTTTTACATTTCGAGCAGCGTAGATAAGGTTTAGAACCATCCAAATAGAGGTCCAAAACCTCCTGGACCATAGGTACTGGGCGGGTAATGCACGCGTAAGGCACAACTTAGAACTGAATTAGAGTGATTTTAGGTAAACAACTTTAACATAGTAATCGGGTAGCAGGAGATGATAGTCTGTGCCCGGTGAATAATATGAGTAACACCCCATCTCGAGGGAGTTACGAAATATTATTTATGTTGCGCGGGGTGATGCTTTAGGATAAAGAACTTAAGACCCCCCCCCCCCCATTTTATTTCTTTTCTATTAGAATCAAAATAGTTGTACCACTCTGTCAAGGAATTCTTTTACAATAAATTTCATAAATTTTGTGCTCCCTTCGTTTATTTGATCACATAGACTAATCCGTATAATTTCAATTCAGCCGGGAACCACAATTGTGGAACTCGAAGAGTGCCTAACACCTTCTCTTCGAGGTAATTTCGAGCCCTTACCCCGATATTTGGTGATGTTGACTAGTCAAACAGAGTTATCTACAAATAGGTGCCTTAACACACCTTAAAATTCGTTAGGTGCCGACTCTTCTCTTTTAATACTTCCTTAAAAGAGTTGTCCACATGTCGAAACCCGATTTCACAAGAAAAAGGGGCGTGACACTGAACCTATCTCGACATGCTTATATCATTCAGAGAAATGAACAAAAGAGAAAAGCGAGAGAGGTGCTGACCTTTTTGAGAGCAGTAGACCAAACGAACTCTTTTCAGTTGCTCAAAATCCTAGAACCCTCAAGTTTAGATCAGCAATAAAACTCAGCAAAATGAAAGGAAAGCAGTAAGAAACTTAAGGCTTGGAACCCTAAATTGCTCAGTGTTTTTGTGTGCTTCGCTTAGATAATAGGATAGTGATTTTTCTTTATAGGTTGGTAGTTGGTGTATGTTTTTGAGAGAATTTAAAATTGCTATTTGTAGCAGCCATCGAGCCATTAGGGTTTCGGAGATTCAAATCAGATAATGGAAGGTGAAACATGGTTATGATGATAACAAATTGAACATAATCATAATATAGAGGGAAACCCCTAATATTGAGTTTACTTGAGTGAAGAAAAATGATCGATGAAGTGCGAAGGACCGCTGGTCAGAACACTAATACCCAGAGGTCATTGCATTTGACCTCTGGTTGTTGAATACCAATGTTGAGGCCAACTAATGTCCCAGACTTACTTTGAAATTGAATGGTGAAAATTGAAAGAATGCATAGGTCTAAGATACCGGAGCAAAATGAATGGCCATGCATGACCCGGATTTGAAAGAACAATGGCGATTTGAAGTTTCATCTATTAGGGTAGGGTTCAGATTTGGGGGTTTATGTCTCGTATAATGATAGAGGAAAATTCAGCTGGAATCATGGCTAGGGAAGCAAAAGAGATGAATCTCTAATGAACTCGTGACCTTGCACGAATTTGTGCAAGGTCTGGTGATTGATTTGCTTGTGAGGTCGAGAAAAAAAAAGAGGAGGGGGAAAGAGAGGCGGCTGGGCAACACGGAAATGATTAGGTTTTGGGGAGGGTGTTGAGACCAACTGGTCTCTAAGTTAAAACAATGAGAGGAGATCTAGGTTGTTGGATCTGACGATCAACAACACTGATAATTTGATCAATTAGGATTTTTTACGGGAATGTTTTGTGGTCGTTGGATTAAAAGATTTGGACGGTTGAGAATGGGTCTTTGGGGACAGGTATTTGAATTAAAAGAAGAATTATGGAATAAATGTGAGCCGTTGATCAGATGGATCAACGACTCATATGCGGGTGTTTTTATTCTATGAGTTGAGAGTGAGAGTGACGTAGCACGGTCCGATTGGTCTAGTAGGTATGGCATGGATTGCCAAAGTGGAAAGAGGGGAGTGTTTGGGCTAGGTGTATTTCAGAATGGGCTTTGTATGTTTGGGCCAAAAATAATTATAAATATAGCCATTTTGCATTTAAGTGAGAATTCCAATCTTAGCCTTTTGGTTGTTTTTTATCCTTTTTGAAATTAATTTAAATAAACTTAAAAATTCCAATAAAATATGGTAAAATTATAATTACTATATATATTACTAATTATTTTAATTAATTATTTAGAATACTTCATTAGGACAATAATTTGAATTAATTGAAATAGTAAACTAATTAACTATTTTAAGAAGTAATTTATGAAATTGATTATAGAACTTACGTATAGGAACTTTTCTTTACAAATCCTAAAATAGTAAATACATTTATAATTACATAATACTTAATGTTAAATGTTTAATTCGAAAATAATACTGAATTAATTTGAAAAATAGGTATTCATTACAAGAAATTTTTTGAAAACATTTATTGCAAATTATTAAATTTAAATAAATTAATTTTAAAAGGGAGGGTCAAAATTGATCGTCAACAGTTGCCCCTCTTTGACTGGAGACAATGAAAGAGTTTTCGGGCAAAGGAATTGAACCAAAGAAAATTTTGTCCCGACCTTTGGAAACCATTACAAGAATGGCACGAAGAATATGAGTTGCAGGATTGAGTTAAGGAAGAATCTAGAAATTCTTGGAATATTGGGCTGAATTCTGGCTTTAAATTTCTTACATACCTTGGTCTTAACGATGATCAGATCTCATGTAGTTCTGGAGTAGGGATTTTGGGGGAACAACACTCGCAAGAATTTCCCCAATATCGTATTGCGACAATACGACAAGACGAAAGATTGGTCACTCATGGTAGCTTGAATTTTGCGGCCTGGTTTGAATGATTCAAGATTTTGAGTTTCGCTGATCGTCGATCTCAGGCCCGCTACTGGGTTGGATGTCCCCATAACGTTGTAGTTCGGTCTGCTGCTAAGAAAAAGATCCACGCTCCGTGTTTGTTCCTGCAAAACAAACGAAATACACGCATACCGATATATTATAATGTAGAATATATTAAGATGCAATGTAAATGATGCGGGAATGATAATGCCTAGCTGCCAGCAAGCCGTTATTTGGGATTGGGATGATGGAATACTTGATCCTAACTCGATTTGTTAGCTAGGTAGTGTCCGTTCCACATCTATCAGAGCATTTGAAAATTGTCTCTACTTGTTGTGAGAGCTTGATTGGTGAAGTGCATCTCCGCTTGTAAGGAAAGCTTTGCACTGAGAAATGTCTCCGCTTGTTGGGAGAGGTTGCTATGTAGAGTGCGTCTCCACTTATTGGGAGAGCTTTGCACTGAAATGTAAAGGTATTCTCCGCTCGGGAGTGATTGATAAAAACTTTAATCATACCTAAAGTTGCATGAGAAATATGTCAAAACATTTGAAGTAATGGTAAAGAAAATGAAATCATGACCAAGTGCGAAGCTAGGTTACGGCCATTGATTGGTTGGGTGTTGGTGACGAGGTTTGCGATGGTCTGTTCCAGCATCCGTGATTGACGAAGCAGTGTTGTGGATTGCTTTTTGTTGGCGAAGTTTGCAGTTTACTATATACAAGGATCTAGTTGGCGGCGCCGACGTTCGATTGGTACAAGGCGCTTTGATTGATTGAGCTGACGGTTTGCTATATACAGGACTTCGACTGGTGAAGCCGACGTTTGATTTGTATATGATGCTCTGACTGATTGAGTAGGTGGTTTGCTATATACATGACTTCAATTGGCAAAGCTGGCTTTTGTTTTGTACACGATGCACCAATTACGCGAACAGATGGTTTGCTATTTACAAATTTTCGTATTAGCTATCTGATTTCGAGGCACCTGTAGAGAATTTAAGAGTTAGCTTTAGCTGTACTCGAAAATTTTAAATAAAAGGGAGGAGAGATGATCTTAGGTAAGTGGCGGGTCCGTCATTTTCTCCAGTGTGGTCCCAACGATTCTTTACTCCATGTTGACCCTGCACCTCAAAGAAAACTTCTTAGTGGGTGGGGGGAGGGAGTTGGTTTGCGTCGACCATGGTATTGATTTTCCCCAACCTTTGACATAATTTCTCCACGGAGTTTGGTAGATAGAACAGATTACTATATATATATATATATATATATATATATATATTAGAAAATATTTTGAAAATACTTATTTTTAAGGAAAATGTCGTCATTCCGGATTATGACATGTTACGAAAGGTTCTCCACACGCAAACGTATTCCTTCGAGAACTTTGTCCCATTGTTTTCGATCTTCCATGAAGTATCTAACAACGTGGCTACTTGCTGTTACGACTACGTCCTAATTAAAAATAATGCATTACAAAGGTTTCCTAAGGTTATGAATGAACCCTTTCAGGTTGCCTACGTATCCAAAACAGAATCAAGTCTAAACGTAGTTTGTGGGATGATGATGAAATGTGATGACAATGACCGAGCCTGATTCAGGAAGCCTATGTATCCAAAATGGAATCAGGTTGGAACGTACTTCAATTACAACAGATACAAAATAATGAGACTAAGAAGTGAAAATGGCCGAGTCTGACTCAGACAACCTACGTATCCAAGTGGAATCAGGCTAGAACATAGTTCAATTACAAAATACGACTGAATTCGATGAGGATTGCCTACGTATTTCTTTCAGAGGAATCAAGTTGGCATAGTTCTTGAACAACATACAGAATGATATTTGGTTTTCCTATTACAAGAGAAAGGGGGAGAGAAACTGAACCCTACGTGGATTGCCTACGTATCCCTCTGTGGTAAGTCAGGTTGCACGTAGTTCTGTTACATCAAAAAACCTAACTCTATTTGTCTTCAGGCGTAATATCTCTTGATTGTCTATGAGTTGATAGGCTTCATGCTGACTCTTCCATCCATTTTTGCTAAGATTAGAGCTCCACAGACAATGCTTTGTGGACCACGTAAGGATTATGTACACAATGTCAAATTCCCTAAGGAGAATTTGCCACTTATCTAGCTTTCCGGTAGGCATTGGCTTCTGAAAAATATACTTGAGCGGGTCAAGCCGAGATATCAGATGTGTAGTGTATGTTGACATGTAATGCCTTAGCTTCTGAGCAATCCAAGTCAAAGCACAACAAGTTCTTTCTATCAAAGTATACTTGGCTCGCATAGTGTGAACTTCTTGCTTAAGTAGTAGATGGCCTATTCCTTTCTCCCAGTTTGTGTTGCCCCAACACACAACCGATGGTGTTGTCCAAGACAAAAAATAGAGCAATGATGGTTTCCCTGGTTCGGGGGGAACCAGAACTGGCGGGTTTGAATATACTCTTTGATTCTGTCGAAGGCTTTCTGACACTCCTCCATCCATTTCATTTCAGCATCCTTCTTTAGCAGCTTAAAAATGGGTTCACAAATTATCGTGGACTGTGTGCTATGATACGTCTGATGTAATTCAATCTTCCTAGGAAACTCATGATATATTTTTTTCTCTTTGGTGCCAGTAATTTCTGGATGCCTTTTATTTTTGATGGGTCCAATTCTATTTCTTTCCTGCTTACAATAAAACCCAATAGTTTTCTAACAAGGACTCCAAACGTGCACTTTGCTAGATTCAACTTCAGACTATACCTTCGCAAGCATTCAAAAAATTTCTTCAGGTCTTCCAAGTGCTCTGAACTCTTTATGATGACATCATCTACATACACTTCAATCTCTTTATGAATCATGTCGTGAAAGAGGGTTGGCCCTCATGTAAGTGGAACCGACGTTCTTGAGACCGAATGGCATAACCCTATAACAGTAGACTCCTTAAGGTGTGGTGAAAGTTGTCTTCTCTGCGTCTTCCTCGTGCATTAAGATTTGATGGTATCCAGTGAAACAATCCACAAACGACTGCAGTTCATGCTTCGCACAGTTGTCGATGAGGATCTGGATATTTGGCAAGGGGAAATCGTCCTTGGGGCTAGCTTTGTGAAGATCCCGGTAATCCACACATATTATGATCTTTTTGTCCTTTTTGGGAACTAGGACGATGTTTTCCAACCAGCTGGATAGTTGGTGACCCTTACTACATTTGCTTCTATCTGTTTGGTCACATCGACGTACTGTTGGAGGAGCTCAATCATTTTTTCCTTTTGCTCGGCTTCTAGGTGAATGGTGATTTTGGTTTCTCTCGCGTCTTCTTCACTTCCAAGATTGATTACTTCCATTTTTTTGAGATTGGGCTTCTTCTGACTCTCCAGCTGGAGATTTTCTAGCATCACACTCTCGTCATATTCCTCGTAATTCGGGTCGTTGTGCACCGCGGTTTCGTTACATGTCATAATCGTGGAATGCGGTTTTTATCGGTTTGGTTACTGAAAAGAAAAATTAAGTATAAATAAAGCAGTGAAATAGAGTTGTGATATTTAGGAAAATGATTCTTTTTATTTCATCAAAAAGGGAATGTCTTAAGCGTTCATAAGAGGCAAATGACAAAAAGGTACAGATGCGGTACATGTCTCAATTGACCATGCTCTTTCAAAAGAAAACTTTTACAGTTCCATACTACCAACACACCCGGCAAACCAAAGATGGACTGGTTGTCCAATTCTGCAGCTCTCCCCCTAGTTCGGCATCCCTGATAGTCGGTGTCTTGATGTCAGTTCCATCACAATATTCTTTAATCATATTCACGAACAAATTTCCCATTTCGTCGATGATATCATATTCGGGTGTTGAACTCTGTCCCGGACTTCCGACATGCTCTGGAACAAAATCCTTTTTCCCGGAGCAAACGGTGCAAGTTTTCCCTTCTGAAGGTTGATATCCTATGCCAACCCTTCCTTTCTTCCCATTGTGTTCAATTGGCTCTGTGATTCCATCTGACTTGGCTCCCAACCATGTTTCTGGCCTGTATCCATATTTCATCATCTCCCTCACGGCCATCTTGGATCTATACGGCGATTGCATTCCCAAATTCCTTTCACTCTTCTCCACCTCTGTAGTCTGCATGATTTCTACAGCGTGGAATGCGACTCTGTCTAAACCCTGAATGAATGGGACATCATACTCCAAATAGGCGGAGTGACCTTACTCGTCGTGGACCACGATCTCTTGGAATCCCCACTCGAATTTTATATATCGGTGCAAGGTAGACGGCACGGCCCCTGCCATATGTATCCAGGGCCTTCCCAACAACGAATTGTAGGAAGAGGAGATGTCCATCACTTGGAATAATATCGAAAAGTCGACCATCCAGATTTGAAAGGCTAGATAAATTTTCCCAATAACATCCTTTTGCGGCTCTTACATGTACGTGACTTTACTTGACCTCCCTCAATTAATTCCCAACTCTCGCAGGGTGGAGAGCGGACAAATGTTGACTCTTGATCATCCATCGACCAACACTCGGGATACCACTTTGTCCCCGCATTTGACAGTGATGTGAAGAGCCTTGATGTTACTTGCACCTTCGACAGGAAGTTCGTCTCTTCTGAAAGTGATCATGTTATCTTCTACCATTCTCCCAATTGTCGCGTCCAATTCCTTGCTAGTGGTGTTACTTGGTATGCTTACCCCACTTAGTACTTCTACAAAACGTCCTTATGACTGTCAGAACTCATTAATAGATCCATGATAGATATCTCTGCTGGAGTTTTCTTTAATTGTTCTTCCATAGAATACTCTTTACTCGACATCCTTTTCCAAAACTTAGTGGCTTCTTGGTCTGTTATGTTTCTCATTGGAATTTGTTCTCTCCTCGGATTTCCTCGATTGACATTTTCAGGGGCGTTGCATCTCCCACACCTAGTCATACCATGGGTTGCGACAGAGTCTGTCATTTTGGCCTTTCCCTTTTGCTGTTAGGTCCATGGGACGCTTTTGTATTCCCGATCTTCTTCACCCCGAGTAGCATCGACAGGTTGCTGCAGATAGGTTTGAACTGTCACTGTAAGACATAGTTGTACTGTAATAAATGGAGCCTTTTGAGGAGGGATCCTTGCAGCTTCTGTGTTCCCTATAGAGACAATAGTTCCCTTCAGGTCATATTCTTTTTCTAGCATGATCATTTTAGCTCCCTCGTTTCGATGATTTAGAAATGGGTTGCGATTCACATTAGGTGGTGTTGGAGTGCATTAGATGGCTCGGCTCTTGATCAGGATTTCAATTTCATTTTCAACTTGAAACAGTCTTCAATATCGTGCCTCGGTACATTGGAATGATACACACATTTATTAGTGGCATCAAAATATTTGGAGGGATGTTCAGGAACCCTTCCCTCGATTGGGTGTATCAATCCCGCTTTTGTCAACCTTCCAAACAAGTGGGACAGAGACTTAAAAATAAGGGTATACGTTCTGGGACCCTCTCTTCAAAGTTGGGATGAGGGTATGGTGCATACACATGTCGGTTTTGGTGAGTAGTGGTTTGGACATGAGCATATGGTCATTGTGGGTTTTGGTTGTTGTTGGATCGAGGAGGGTTGTATTGTGGTTGAGGGTGGTAGTATGGGAGGGTATTATAGACTGGAGGTTAAGTGGGTGGTGGTGAGTGGTTTTTTAGGGAAGACGAGGTGCTTCTATGAGATGGGTTAGTTTGGTAGTAGGGGACGACTGCTGAGACCTCCACTTTCTTCTTATTTCCGCTAATGATTGACCCTGGCTGGATGGCCTTGGTGTCCGCTTGCAGTGCTTCCATAGATTGCACTTTACCATATTTTATGCCCTTTTCTAAGAAATCTCCCATCTTAACTAGCTCGGGGAACTTTTGACCCATCATTCCCATCATCGTTTCAAAGTATATTCCCTCTTGGGCTCGAATAAAGTACTTGTTAGTTCACTGTCGTCCAGTGCGGTTCCGCCCTGGTAGCTTGCGTCCTCCACCGTCGTGCATATTCTTGAAACAACTCAGATGGTTTTGTTTTCAGGTTCACCAATGCGAACCGATCAAGAATGATCTCTGTATTGAATCAAAAACGGTTTATGAAGTCCTCATCCATATCTTTCCAAGTTCTCCAATTTCGCAGGTCTTGTCGGGTATACCAGGTGACTGCTTCTCCCATCAGACTTCTTATAAACAACTTCATCCTTAGTTTCTCATTCCTTCCCACTCCGACCAACTTGTCGCAATAAGCCCTTAAATGTGCGTGAGGGTCCCCTGCCCCCTTGAACACATCAAATTTTGGAGGTTTGTACCCTACTGGAATATCCACATCTGGGTGAATACACAGGTCCTCATAATCCAATTTTTCACTTCCTCGGGAAACTTGGAGACTCTTCATTTGCCTTCTCAATATTTGCAGATATCGATTCTTCTTCCTTACGCCTGGATTCTATCTCCATCTCGGCGTATTGATCGATCTCATGTGGCACCCTAACCATGACGGGTGCTGTAAAGGTAGGTCCGATAATGGCATATATAGGGGGAACATACCACTCATGAGTAGCGGCATGTGCCACATGTATGTGCTTATTGGTGGTGAAAGTGAGTCTGTCACGAGGAGAGGTAGTTGTATTAGTGGTAATATGCGAGTTCAGTGATGTATGAGGGTATTGTGGTACGTAGGGAGTGTGAATATGGGGATTTGGTGGGTTAGTGGGGGTTACTAGAGGTATGACTTGAGTGGTGGGGGTTGAGGTTGGACTGTTGTTGTTTTGGAGCGATGTTGAAGGAAAATGATCTAGAAGTGAATCCAAAGAAGGGAATCTAGGTGGTTGAGGAAGTGTTGTCACAACCAGGTGAGCTAATACTCTGATATGTTGTGCCTCTTCCCTTAAGGATTCCATTTCCTGGGCCATCCTAGCCATGTGTTCATCATTCCTAGTACTGTCCTTTTCCCCCAATCGCCCCTGCCTGTCGGCTATGACCAGAGCATGTTCAGTTGGGTCTTCTACAGCTGACATTTTTCCCTTTGACCTTAGATTATATGGTGGATTCTCCAGTTTTAGTCGACACAAACCAACTTTCTGTTTTTTTGGACATAATAATAAAGCAAAAGAAACATAAGAAGAAAGAAAAGAAAAGGAGCAAGAGTCAGTTTCTTCATTTTTATACGGGCAAGAAATCACACAAAACAGGAAACTTATACATTACAACTAGCACGTTCCTAGAACTCGCAAGGACCTCTCATTGGCGTGGTAGGCCTAATTCTCGGACATTTTACAGACATTTAAACTTGACACATTTAGATCCGAAGAAATTTATTTTCATTGATAATTTGGACTGATACAAGTGAGAAAAAGGATCACATCATAGAGTTGCATGGGCTTTGATAATTTTCCCTTTTGAAAAGTGAAAGAGAGAACTAGGGTAAAGGTAAAAAGTATGGAAATGAGGTGAAATCAACCAATTCTAATAACCATCCCCTAAGTCGCTTCCTGTGCCCTTCTCTTCCAGATCCTCCTCAAACACTTCCTCATCATCGTTAAATTTAGACTCCTCCTCCAGATCTTATTCTGGTTCTGTGCTTGACTCTATCTGGATGCAATCCACTACCTGATCATCCGCTTTAGAAGGTGGCAACATATGATCAATGGATCCTGGGACCAATTGACGATGCATTGATGTGGTCGTCAATTAATGTGGTAGGATCTTATGGTAAATCTACAAAACAACCACCGTGTCCGCTAACCAGGCTATACCTTCTCTGCTTGGGAGGGCCAATTCTTCTTCTTCGTTAATCCAGACGTAGTACTCAGGGGTGCACCATGAGTTTTTACCAATAGGCATTGTTACCAGGTCATTCCAATCTTCTTGCAGTCTCCTTATCGTGGGAATTGGAATCTGTCCATTATAGTCATTGTTTGTATAGCGTTGTCCTTGTCCACAGAGGCACATCTTGGATCATCCTGAATTGTCTGAGGACCCGCATGGGTGAGTATGGTTGAATGCGTTCCAATCCGATCAACCCGATGAATTACTTCTGAGGAGTCCTCAAGATTTCCCTTCGACCTAACCAAGAGAGTTTCCAGTTGATCCATTCTCCAGTCAGACTGGTCAGTGTTTCCCTACATTCTTCTTTCCCATGTGGGGAGATCCAGTGCCTCATTCTTTCATTATGGCTTTTGATCATATTGTTGATACCCACGAAGTAGTCGATAGTGGCCTCTCGCTGGAAGAAGTGTTCAGTAGCCCAAATCTGAAGCAACAAGTCACATCTTTTAAAGAAATTGTATCCTCGCGCACATGAAAATATAGCTCTCAGCATCTCGGCTAACACCATCAGCACCAAAGTAGCTTGAAGATTGCCATGGAAGGATGCCAGTACCACTGGTAACAGGTTGATGTTGATACGGCCCCTTCTCTGTGGGAAGACCAATAATCCCAACAGTGCCATTGCGAAAGTGATAGGCCTGAGACTCTCCCATGTGGCTTGGTCACGTTGAACTCCCTTGAATACCATTCGTAGCTTTCACGGTGCCCAAACATGTCGAACATCTGGTCGAGGCTCACCTATCCGTCCTCGATACTTCTGAGGCTTCTATTATTGGTAAGATCTGAGCATCCAAGAACCGATAACCGAGAATAGTAACTGGTAGTACTGGCCTTCTTCCATTGAATTGAAGCTCCATAAAACTTATGAATCCTCCAACGTCGGTACCAGCTCACAGTCAGCAAATTTGAACACCACCTTAGTTGGATCCCAAAATTCTATCACATGCAAGTGAGCACCCTGTCCGCTCGGATGTTCATCTATGCAGTTAATTCCCCTAGGTTTGTTCGAACTTCAGCTCCGTGTTCCCAACGAATAGTCCTCCTCCACTGTTTCAGTTTATGTGGTGCTCCCATTACCATACTAATTTCATGGATATTTTGGTAGATTTCCATTTCTGAGGTGGGTAGAAAAGAATATTTGGGCAAGTGTTTGCTTCGAGTACATAAGTGTCTTGTCATGTTTTTTTGTCTGTCCACAAAAATTATGTCGTTGGGTGCATGACCCGTTGACATCAGGGTGGCTTTCCTAATTGTGTGTTGGTTTCGGGGACCAAATCACCTAATTTTTATCCTGTATGACCTATTTTTTAGTAGAGTGTTTCCTATTTTTTGGATTGGACTTAAGTCTAGGAGAAGTTATTTCAGTTGACCTAACAAAGACATTCTCTGAAACTAGAGAGTTTTGAAAAGAAGGTTCGGAGGGGTGTAAAAGACGACCCTCGCGTGCCATTGTGTGTGATAGTGTACATCCAAGACTGAATTGGAAGAGATGTGATGACAGTGTATATAAAGCAGTAATAAACAAGGGTGAAGCAGTGATAAGCAGGGTCATCATAAAGATCTGATAATTATAAAGAGCAAATAAAGCATGTAAGCATGTAATTGCAAATTCGATTATGATCAAAGTAAGATAAAAATAAATCTAGAAACCAAATTAGTCTAATTTAGTAAGGTCAGAACCTAAGTGTGTATCCCAGCAGAGTCTCCATGTTGTTGCACCCTATTTTGCACTAGTCAAGACAGGATTCAACTTGTAGTTTCCCTGTTGTTGATAAAAGAAAGTCGTCACCTAATATTTTAAGATATACTAGGGTACCTATTTAATTACTAAGTCATATTCTTTATTAGTCTACTAACCGGTGAGATTATGGGTAAGGGTTCTTGTTCTTCTAAGAGGAAGGTGTTATGAACTCCATAAAATCTACATGAGGTAGCTCCATAGGACTTAGACTAAGTTTGGGATCAATCATTTATAATATGCTTTAATTAGTATTACAGAGTATTGCTTATTGTATACCTAAGGGGAGAGTACGATATCAATAAAAGGAATGTTAGACCCTAAAAGGAGTACGAATTTATGAAGATATATTGAAAGAATTTTGAAATAGGTATGCAAGTGGTCTAGATTTTTACAAGCTTGTAAAAGAGATTAAGTTATGAAAATACTTGATTTGGGGATGGTTGATGCGAGGCTAGAATGCATAGTTTAATATGTAATATACCTTACATTTGAGGTGCGTTAATGATAAAAATACAATTTTTATGTGCTTAATGGAGTTTATTTCATGTGTAGGTGAGTTGGAGATGGAAACGGAGCTAAAGGGATGCAAATACGTCAAAAATACGCAAAAGGAGACACCCGGGCGATAGCCGGGCGTTTTCCTCCTAAAGCCTGACCCTACCTGGCGTTAGGGGGGCGTTTACCCCATAAGGCCAGGCATCCCCTGGCGTTAGGGGGCGTTAGGGCCCAAACGCCAGGCCTTCCCTGGCCTTAGGGGTGCGTTAGAGCCCAAACGACCGGGGTCCCAGGTTCGGTTAAATCCGAGTTTTGACAAGTTTAAGTGTATCCCGGTTGAAATAGAAGTCTCCTACACGTTTAGGGTTTGTCCTAAACTTATAAATAGACCCC
>MDKI01195452.1:0-10043 GCA_005239505.1 Nicotiana paniculata | reverse complement strand
CCACTCTCATAGGAGTAACATATTGATGCGCTTCATCATGAGCAACATTCATATCCGATAGATTCTCAAATGAGTTATCATATTGTCGAGACTTATCTGCTCCATTTTATTTCTCGACAATGTTGAACAACTCTTGAAACTTCTCATCAAAATACTCCTACAAAAAAATTACTAACAATGATTAATATAATATAACATTAGCACAGAAAAAAAAGGCTTCTCTATAAATTAGCTTACCTTGACTTTTCCAAAAACTTCATCAACAATAGCTGATCGCTCATCCTCTTTAAACTGCGGAACGACTTCTTTTGCAATTAATTTTTCTCCATCTGCTTGACTTCACAAAGAGAAACAAAACTTAAGCTACTACTATACTTCAGCTACTAGCATGCTGAAGTTCATCACAAAGAGAACAAAAACTTCAGCGACTAGGATGCTGAAGTTCATCAAAAACAGAACAAAATTTTAGCTACAAAGAATGCTGAAGTTCAAGAAAAACAGAACAAAACTTCAGCTACTAGAATGCTGAAGTTCATCAAAAACAGAACAAGACGATCGTAAAAGTGAAGAACGGGAGAGAGAGAGAAAGAGAGTATTTGTGCAAAGTATAGGAATGAGGTTTACTTGAAGAGAAAGTAGGTTTGACTGCTTATAAAAGGGTAAAATTATCTTTTCGAAAGGCTTTTAACAAAAAAACGGGTACCGGTGCAAACATAAAAACAAAGCGGGTACAGGATAAAGAGGGGCGTCTAAATAGGGCGCCCGCGTGCAATTTTTACTGCTTTATACAAGATGGTAAGAATGTTTTAATTTTGAGATGTTGCAGACTTATTATAAGTCACAAAATTTACTCATCTAACCAATTTATGTGATTATTTCATTTTTTTTTTACTTTTAGCCCACATCAGAATTTATTTATATTTAGCATCCGAAAAGGTGTATGTTTTTGTATGTAATAGACTGAATGTATATATATACAAAAAAAAAATATTTTTCGACTATTATTTTGAGAGCGGCTATTTAGTGTCATCTTCTCATTATTTTCTCTTTGTATTATATTTTTCACTTTCATCGATTTTAGATGTCTTTTATGGAATAACGAATTGAAACCCTTTTAGAATGGTATATCGAAACAACCTTAAAATCCTAAGTTTGAGAATTACTAGAATATTGACATTGTTTAAAAAATCCTATGTACTGACCCATGAAATGTGAAACCCAAACCAAAAATGTACGCCATGCCTAGGACATCTATCAGTGATTAGCACGGGCTATTAATTTTCGGACTGATAATTAAAAAATAACCATCATTTATAAAGTCATTGAAAAATAGACACTATTTTATTGCAATATAAAAGGTTCTAGCATGATATACGGGAGGTTGGTACGTCTGTGTATGAACTTCCAGCATATTACTTTGGAACTCCAACACACGGAAAGTTTCAATTATCACTCGTAAATTTGGCTATTTTTGGATTTTTCCATCAATACCATTATTCCTCATGGGATTTTTTCCTTCCTATTACATATATGAAACCTTATTACCAAATCTGTGTATATTAGGTAAATTACCCGCCCAGTCCACAGTTTTCCTACAATTTATATACCATTCATTAATTAGTATTAAATAAGGGCAGAATCTTCCTATAATAACGCGCTAAAAATCAGGAAGAGAATCTCATAATTGATTTAGTCAGATTCAATTCAAATTTGAAACGGAAAAAATTTATCTCATTTGCGTATTTTTTGGTTAAACTATAATTTTAAAAAAAAAAAGGACGAACAATTTAAAAAACTAAAATCAAATTGTGGAATTCAATTCGGTGATATTTTTTCTCATACCAGAAATCACAAAGTCGAACAATCATTCAACAAAATCAACTCACATTGTAGAAACCAAAACTGTAGATACCCTGTGTCAAGCATCTAAATTTGTTTTTGATATATTGTAGTTAAATTTTAATATTTATTATCTACAATACAACTGCTAAAAAAAATTAACTGTAATTAGTGTTTCCAGATTGTAGATAAAATGTAGATAAAGTGTAGTTAAATTGTAGATTGTAGATAACTTGTAGATATTTTGTTGTGTAATTTAAATTGAACTGAAAATTATATACATAATTACCTACAACTTGGAGGTATTTCATACAAATTATGAACATATTCAACTACAAAAGTATATACAATAACGACATTGAGTGTGTTCAGAATGTAGATAATGTGTAGTTTTTTTGTAGACAAATTGGATTCTAACATCATAATAACTACGTTTAATATAACTATAAAATTTTCTCTTCATCTACAAAAAATCTACAAAAGAAACTACAAATAAACTACAAAGTCAAACAGATCTCAATATCGTTAGATCTCAATATCGTTTCTACTACAAATAAACTACACTCTATGTATTCATTATATATAGATTGTATACTAACTTTGGGACTAACTTCAAACACGCAATTTCGGAAAGTTGAATTAGCTCCATATCTATATCCATTGTTAAGAAGAAAAAGGAGATTTTCAGAATCCAAATAGGGGAACGACACTCAATTTGCTTGGTGTATGCCGCTGATGACACTGTAAAACATGACTATATATTAATACAAGGAGACATAATTCATCTTTTTGGTCATAATCCTAAACAAACTCGGTAACATAGAGTCCAAAAGGTTGGATTGTAGGCAACGTTGATACGATAAGAAGAAGAAGGAATGGAGAAGAGGAAGAAAGGGGAGGGGAAACGATTGGTTACGAATTATGGGGAGAGAGAAACATGGGATATATGGACACCTTTAATCAAGGAGTAAAAAACTGCCCATTAATTATACCCTAAATTAATTATGGTATAAAATTGATAATTTGGTATACTAAGTGTAATTAAGTCAAACCTTAAACGTTGAGGGTAATAAGGTTTCCTATGTGGTATAGGACTGTAAAAATTCCTTCCGCATTAGGTCATCTACCTATTCTTTTGAGAAGAATTAACCTAAATAGCCGCTCGCTTAATTGTTTAAATTAAAAGTAGTCAATGAAGGTATAGTGTATGTATACTTGATATCACTGCTTCCTCTCTTATGCAGAAAATAAAACAAATTGCTTCTGTATAGACCAATCCAGGGACAACTATTTTAAAAGTATACAAATAATCTGTTTATCGTCTAAATTTTAAACTCTGATATTGTGTTCTCGTATCAAATTAACTTTCAACAAGTTTTCCGCTATTAATTACTGTGTACAATATATATGTGTGTATATATATATATATATATATATATATATAAACAAAATACAATATTTCTACAATTTTAGTACAATTTCGTAAATATAATGCATATCATGTCTTCATCTTCTTTTTCTTTTTCGAGTTTCAATCTGAAATTCAACCAAAATCAAGTCTAATCTTCACCAAAACACCCTCAGAATTGAGATATAAACTCCAAACCATATTCCCAATTATTTGCAACAACACCCAATCCAAACAAATAGTGGAATTGCTGCTCTCTTTTCTTTTGCTTTACATTACTGAAATTAGGGATTAAGAGATAGAGAGAGATGTATAGAGAATTCTCAATTCTTTGCAACAACACCCAATTCAAACAAATAATATTTTTTGAAAACTCAAATTCGAATTCAAATCTTCAAATTTTTTTAATGGTTGTCAGTGATGGAATCGTGGGTGAGTGCAAGATACGTGGGAGAGGGGGGTGGGATGTGGAGAGAGAAAGGGGGGAGTGGAAGATACGATAGAGTTATTTTAGGACACTAATTATTATCATTAATTTCCTTAAAATGTACATAAATGGTAATTGAGTATCAAAAATATGATTATAGTAAAACTTAAATAGAGAGGATAATATAGTTTCATAAAGTGTATAGAAATGTAAAATTCCTTCTCTTTTTTACTTCAAAAGAGCGACTTTAATGATTTACTTAGTATTAAAATATGTGATGGCCCATCTTTAAAATTTTTAAAATTCAACGATTGGATTCACAGGTGACAATAATTTTGTGTTATACGCTTGGATATAGAGATAATGATAAATTATAAACAACCATATTTATATTTATTTAAATATACAGAAAATAAAAATAAAGTTCTGACATATATTTTCATATACACGTTTATTTGATGTGTTATACATTGTAATATACAAAAAATAGAATTATTCGTACTATACACTTGGATACAAAAATAATAATAAATTATAAATAACTACATTTATAATTTTTATATTTTAGCTATATATAAAAGAAAAATAGAGTTGTGATATACATTTTGGTATACACGTTATTTGAGGTGTTATACACCGTGATATAAACAAAATACAAATATTTTCGTGTTATACACTTGGATATAGAGAACAATAAATTATAAACAACTAAGTTTATAATTTTATATTTTAGATATACAAAAAAAGAAAATAAAGTTGAGATATATATTTTGATATGCACAAAGAAAGATGTTTACCTCGAAAAATAGTATCAACAATTATATTTGATTTACGGTTCTAAAAATATGTGATTTATTTTAATACCAGTAAATAATTAAGAAATGATAAGAGTGAGTAAAGAGAAATGATAGCCAAACCAATGTTGTCAAAGAGTTGGGGGCCTCGAGTTCGATGGTCTCGAGGTCAGTCGATAGCAGTGGATTAAGAACAATAAATGGAGAACAATGAACGAAGAACAATAAATGAAGAACAGTGAATGAAGAACAATAAAGCTGAGAAAATATGTTGAGCACGTTAAACAATAAAAGCTAAGCGGAATGTTCTATTGTAGTGAAAATTGTGCCTTTACAAATGATTGAGGTCCCTTTTATATAGGAGGGGGAAATCCATAATATGGTACATTTCTAATTATGACAAAGAATACTATTGGTACAGCTGTATAATGGCCTAGTACGGACTTGTACTATCCCTTGTATACATTATCAGTCCTAACCACGTGTCTTTGGAAATTTTTCGCTTTTTCTTGACTGTCACCGATTTGGTACTGCCTCGAGGTAGGTTGTGATGGATCCCCGCGTTTCTTAGAATAAAATGACAAGAAACGACTTGAATTCTTGACCCTTCAATATCCTCATCATGACATCAGCCACGTGAGGCCAGCGATTGGTGTGATTGAAAGGCTGTGTAGAGGTCATGTCTGCACATTTCTCGAAAAATCCACAAATCGTTAACAACTATTAGTCGCCCTTTTCACTTCTACAACACTCTTAGATGACCCCTATAAATACCTCAATACTTCACTCCTCAATCTTTTACTTTCCACAACTCCTTCAAACCTTCACTAATTTTTCTCTGCATCCGTTCTTCCTTTGCGTTCATCTCTTAAAAAATTTCTTCTTCCTATTCTGAAATTTCACAAAACATGGCAAAAACTTCTAAGACACTTCCCCAAAAGATGCAAGCTTCTTCATCATCACGTCCGTCTAAGAGCAAAATGGTAGTACCTCCTCGTGTCGAGGAGTGTACCCCTGGGCCTTGTGAAACATCTTCTGATTTCAAGGTCGAAAAACCTTCCTCGGTTGCAGGACGATGTGAACCCATGTCTCGATATATTAGTCTGATAACCGAAACTGGAAAGGTGAAGGTTGATTTCCGTTGGGGGGATGCAGTACAAGTGGAGATCCCTTCACCTGAAGAGGACATAACCACTCACAAAGCTGGTTTTCTTAGCGTATACACATACCCATTCATCTTAGGTCCTATAGATCCCTCCTCACCACCGATAGATCCAGTGATCCTCGATTTTTGTAGACAATATCGGGTGGCGCTTGGACAAATCTATCCTTCCTTCTGGAAAATCGTTTACCTGATTAGGCAATTTTCGAATATGGTCGAGGGGATGCCTTTCACCCTCGACCATCTGATTAGACTGTACAACCCTCATTTTTATCGAGATGGCTTGATTAAACTACAACATCGATCTTCGAAGTATTTCTTTGCTAGCATCGACGAAGATAAGGACCGAGGATGGATGAGCCGCTTCGTTCGAGTCAGAACCTCTGATCTAATTCCTGCTGAGAAGATTCCATTCCCCGAGGAATGGAATATGAACCGTAACTGCCGACTCATCGAACATGCTTTGTTAGTCAAATGTTTTTTCTTCCTTTTGAACTAACTCCCTTCCGATGGTGCAGCCGTCGAATGGTGCCCCGGTGCGGTCAAGGACCTCCCGAGATGGGTTCGACAACTAAATTCCACCTCCACATATGCTGAGTGCGTCTGGCGTGACTTGGCCAGAGGTCGATGGGAGGCCAAAAATCAGAGTGAGCTTTTATTACTGTCATTTTTTGAATTTATTAGTGAAAATATCTCTTGGTAGCACACTTAACCTTTTGTGCTTATGTAGGCCTCGGGGAAGCCGTTTCAATGAGGCCGCCCCCGCCTAGTGAAGTAGATACCCCAAAACCCGCCAAGGATAAGAAGAGAAAGAGGAAGACGCCGACGGAGTCCCCGAAACCAAAAAAGGCCAAAGCTCGAAATACTAAGGCCGACACAGTGGCTTTGACTTCCGAAGTTGCAGCGAGCCTTCGTGCTGAGGTCGAAGAAAGAGATGAGGCTGAGGGTGAAGGCGATGCCTTCCCGTTAGTAACTCTGATGGGAAACGGCACCGGTGCTTCAAAGGTTACTGCATCGAAGGATGCCGAGGTGGTTCGATCTCGAGCTAAGAGGATCTGTGCAGGGAGCTCGGGCCCAGTCCCCGAACTGGCTGATGAACAGAATGCACCTTGTGCTGAAAAGTACTCGGTCGAAGATCCCGAAGGAACCAACCCCGAAGCTCCTCGAAGAAAAGAGAAGTCCCCGATCGATCCACTCGGGGTGGTCGACGTGGGTGACTCTCCACAAGGCCCATCCTTTTCTAAAGGGTAGATATGGGATGCCCAGGACATGAAGACTCCTGAAGCGGGGCCTTCCCACGGGGAGAATGATATCTTCGAGGAATGCCTTTCTGTGATTGAAGAAGGCCCCAACCTCGGTGCCTCGTTTATATTCGAAGAGGCTGATAGGCTTCGAAAGCAGGTATATTTTGTCTTTTAACAACTATGTCTGAGATTTAATCCGTACCTATCTAACTTCCTTTCTTCGTGACCAGGCTGTGATGCTCTATGACCAGGCTTTCTCCAAGTCTCAGGCAGAGCTTGCCCGATGTGAAGACGAGCTTAGGAAGCTCACGTTGGAACAAGATTACCTCAAGGACCTTTATGTCCGAAAAGAGGGGGAACTTAAGGAACTTCGATCCCGTTCGGAGGAGGCGTCTCGAGAACGGGATGATTTCATCGAGCAGGTAACATAATCTTTATGGTCTTGTTTTACACTTACTCATTTTAGTGTTCTAATGCCTCAATTAAACTCTTGCAGCTCAAGCAGAAGGATGACCTGGTGGGGCAACTTCGGGAGGATCTTAGGGTCAAAGATACTGAGATCCTCGGACTGAAGCAGCGTATGGATGAGGTAGCCTCCGAGAAGGACACTCTTCGAGAGAAACTGACCTCGGATGAGTACCAACTTCAATGTGAGAAGGGAGAAAGCCGCCGTTATAAGGAGCTTCATGCTGAATCGGCTGCCGAGTTGTCCAAAATCAAGTCCGAAGTAGATGCCCTCATGTCCTCGTATCGGACTGATGCTGCTGCTACTGCAAATGCTCGGGCTAAGAAAGTATCCGCTGAAGCCGAGCTCAGCCTAAATCATGCTCTTGATCATGCTCGATTGGAATCTCAAAGGCAGGCTCTCGAGGAGATACACGCCAAAGATTTTGATCTTTCTGCCGAGATCGAGAAAGTGAAAGCCTTAGAAGAAGAGTCGGCTGCACTGATCATTCCCGACGAGGATTTTGTTAGTGGCTCGGAGAGTGGTGAAGACGAATATGAAGTCCCCGAGGGGGAAGAGGCACCGATAGAAGATTATGCTTCTATTGTTTTCCTTTTTTGTGTAAGGGCTCCATGCAGGAGCTTATGTAAATGTACTTTTGTGAACACCATTTGGATATATAAAAGGAACTTTTTGTTTCATCTTCGCTCTTCGTATTTATGTTAATTTCCATTTTGCCTTTGTCTTTGCTTTTGAGATTTGATGTTTTTGACGATCAGTCCGATGTGTTAGACTTAGGATATAAAACCCTTAGGTTTTTGTGCTTTGATCGATGACCGATAATAAGTGAGAACTTAGGGTTTGATCTTCGAGCTAATCTTTAGCTCGAAACTTTCGAGTCCGAACGTAGGTGATGTCTCGAGTACAGTGTGTGCTTCGGTCATTAAGTTCTTTTAGGTATCGACCCTTAGGCTTTAAGACATCGGCCCTTAGGCTCTTTTCAATTTGGCCCTTAGGATATTTTCAATTCGGCCCTTAGGCTCTTACATATCGGCCCTTAGGCTCTTACAAATCGGCTCTTAAGCTCTTTTTAGATTGGGTCAGTTCGACTTCTAAAATGGCTAATATTTTCCCCCATTCTGGCAAAAGACTTTTAAAAATTTATATATGCCTTGGCATGTTTTTATATCCGTCCGACTTTTCGACGGTTCGATTGATAGGAACCTCGATTACAAGTCGATGTGCGACGATAATTGAGTACCTCGTGAGGTTCTCTCAAAGTCTGGTTTTCTCAAAGCCTTTTCATTGTTCGGAGCTGATATTATCGATTGAATCCCCCTTGCTTATGCCGAGGGTAGCCTGATTTAACCGGGGTTTTTTGAATTATTTGAAGGCATTTAGTTTTGTGGCGGAAATCAGACGTCTCCGAGCCGCAATATTTCGGCTGTAGACTTTTCATATGACCGTAGTGTTTATATTTGGTCGTAGCCTTTAGTCCGCGAGTGAGATGGCCTCGGACTTAATATCGAGGGTATGCCTTTTTAGGGGTCTTATAAGTTCGGATATGTAACCTTGACCTTAATATCGGGGGATGCCTTTTTAAGGCCTTATACGTTCGGATAAGCCTCATTGAGGTCTTATAAGTTTGAGTATGCCTCATTGAGGTTTTATAAGCTTGAGTTTGCCTCATTGAGGTCTTATGAGTTCGATTCTTCCTCATTGAGGTTTTATGAGTTCGAGTTTTTGATGACTCGATAAGTTGACTGTCGAAGACAGTCCCCGAGTGTTCGGGTGTATTTGGCCCTTGAGCCGTTTAATGAAAACAGCAGACTTCTTTGAGGCACAAAGTATTTTGATATAATAAGATTGCTTCTTCAAATGATTGATACATGTATATATGCTTTTTCCATCGGGGTCTCGACTTATTCTACACCGACACGGTTCATTCGACCGTTTGACCCATTACAACATTCTCCAATCGAGGCCCTCTTCGACATGACTTGCTTTCTTTGAAAAAGTAACCTTCGGGGGTGATTCCCCTTATTATTCGAGGTTGGTAGAAAAGAATCCTAGAATACTTGTTGAGTTTTCCTTAGGTAGCATATAAACCCATTTGGAATAAAAGCCGATCTAAGGGAAAAAGAGTGCAACACATGCTTTATAACCTAAGGTCTTCGAGTTGAAGGGTGCTTCGATATCTCCAATCGAACATCTGCAACAAGTTAGTGTGAAATATAAATAAAAAAAGAGAAGGTTATACCTTAGCAATAATATCGTTTGAGCAGTGATATATTCCAATTGTTTGGTAGTTGTTTGTCTTCCATAGTGCTAAGCTTGTAGGATCCTTTGCTTGCTACTCCGAAGTATCTAAGGTTTGTTCTTCTGTTGTAGTACCTTTCGATCCTTTGTTTTCGAGCGGCCATCCGAACCAGTGCGGCCTCGCGCTTTTCATCTAGTAGCTCGAGGGAGGTGTTCATGGCCTCGTTGTTTGAGTCCTCGGTGGCGTGCTGAAATCTGATGCTCGGTTCCCCTAATTTGACTGGTATGAATGCCTCAGACCCATATACCAAAGAGAACAGGGTCTCCCCTGTGCTCGTCTTCGAAGTTATTCGATATGCCCATAGCACTTCTGGCAGCACTTCTCTCCACTTTCCTTTAGCATCTCTAACCTCTTCTTTAAATTTTGAATGATAGTTTTGTTTGTGGACTCGGCTTGACCATTTG
>MDKI01166955.1:0-18574 GCA_005239505.1 Nicotiana paniculata | reverse complement strand
CACTTTAAGTGGAAAAACTCCCGTATCCCCTTGGGGCTTATAAAAAAGGGAGGTGTGACACTAATATACTTGTTAAAGCGCTTAAAACCATAGGGGGGGAAAGGAAAAAAAGAATGCGATATATAGTTTTATTCAACGGTACTCTTCAACTATTGTTTTTTATAGAAAAAATAAAACTTTTTTCTTTCTACAAAGAACAATATAGCTTATCGAGAATTTAAGCTTTTTTGCATAAACCAAAAAAAAGAATATAAGAATGTAGTCACGTTTTCTGATGAGAAAGATAAAAAATAAGACATGTACTATTGAAGAAACCAAAAAATGGATTCTAAAAGTTTACTGCACGTTTTTAGTGAGAAATGTAATAGGAGAATAATAATATAGGTACCTCACTAATGATGTCAATCGTAAAATTTAAATAATGAAAAGTTTTATATTCGCGACAAGGGCTTAGTGGGAGTGATTCTCTTTCTCCAATTTTTACTTAAAATGTTACATCAATACTATATTAGAAGTTATCTTTACTTTTTATAAAAAAATTTATTTATTTTAACATACCCAACATATTTAGACCCTTCCTCTAAAGATTGTTGTGAGTTGTATATGATCCAACTTAATTTAATTAGATATATCGGGTTCGAGTCATGTATGGTTAAGAAAAAATCATGTTAAAATGTATTACGGAGGCTCAGGCAGCGTTGGTTGGCCTCAACTGGTGTATACAGAATGGCTTCACTCAAGTTTCCCTTGAATTAGACTCTCTGTACATTGTAGAGATCCTTCGTAAAGATAGTGCTACTAACCGACCAAAGTAAAATATATATTAAAATATAACAGATTAATTGATATAAGTCGAGACATTTTGTTTTTAATATTCAACGATGCAACTGAGTAGGTTATAAGTCGATGAATCAATTTACACACAGATATATTTGATGATAAATTATATATACTAATTAGGATCTTCACAAGTCTATCAATCCCTAAAAGAACCGATTGATAGACTTGTGAAGATCCTAATTAGTATATATAATTTACCATCAAATATATCTGTGTGTAAATTGTTTCATCGACTTATAACCTACTCAGTTGCATCGTTGAATATTAAAAACGAAACATCTCGACTTATATCAATTAATCCGAGGGTTCTTTTAGGGATTGATAGACTTGTGAAGAACCTAATTAGTATATATAATTTATCATCAAATATATTTGTGTGTAAATTGATTCATCGACTTATAACCTACTCAGATGCATCGTTTAGTTTATAAAAACAAAACGAAAATTCAATTCGGAATAACCCGCGACCCGGTTCGGTCTGGTCCGTTCTCTTTCCCGGATTATTCTTAAATCCGTTTTCTTTTTTTTTTCCCGCAATATTCCTACTTGTTCCAAAAGCTATGGTTGTTCTGAAAGGTTGCAAATCTTTTCAGAATCAGTGCCAAATGGTCTATAAAATGCCTTGAATCCCAGAATTTTACTTAATAAATTTTTTGATTATCTTCTTCTTCTTCTTCTGCGGGAATATTTTCCAGTGTGTTTTACGACCATTGAGTGGTTCGCCGTTCACCGTGAGTTTTTGGTACCAATACGCTCGTGAGTTAAATCGTTCTATCTTGGGAGGATAATATTCCAACACCTCAATACGCTTGTGAGTTAAATCATTCTATCCTGGAAGGATAATATACCAAAAGCTCGGGTACTTGAGGGGAATAATTTCTTTAAGGATACACTCTGCATTCAGTGGGCTTGATTTATTCGTATACTGTTTTTTCAAGAATTTATTTCCTTAAACTGATTCTATTAACTTTCTGTTTCTGATTTTATTTGAGAAAGTTTAATATTTTATTAGTTTTACAGCAATATATATTGATAACATTTTCTACACAAAAAAACAAGTAAATTACCATCCCAAATGGATCTAAACAACTATCAAATCTTCTAGCAAACTCTTTGTCAAAAACATTACGTCTTACTATAAAGACAAAGCCACACAACAGATTGTATTGATACTGTAGTTGAGTTCTTGGGGGTTCAAATTAATTCTCCAACGGACAAAGTTGTTAATCCCCCTGATTCAAATGTCAAAGATTTGACATTTCCTAAAGGTCCACATGGGGATATGGCGTGGATTGTGGCTTAATTATCGCGCAACTAAGCCATTTTGATTTCGGAGGAATAGCACTTAGTGTTTGTCTGTCACACAAAGTGGGAGACGGAATTAGTCCCAATTGCTTTTTAGAGATTGTGCTGCATTAACTCGAAGTTCAAATACAAGACCATCTCCATACTTCGTCGAGGATTCTATAATACCATCACCACCCTAATGGTCCATTGATTTTCACCTAATAATATCCCTTGCAAGCTCACAAATGGTCGTTAAAACACTATATATCGATCGATTTCCAGCTCCATATTCACGTATCATCAAAAACATGCATAACATCTCAACATTCCATGCGTAGAGTTAACCCCATATTTTTAAGTTAAATCCTTGGATAGATCAACAAACATCGACTTCCTCAATCAAAAATTTCATAACGAAATAATATCCCGAATATATATAGATTGAGCAACTAGATGTACGGCATGGTTCCTTGGCATAAATTTATTTGAAAATACATCAAAAGGCATTTATCTATTATCGTCTTGCTCTCTCCGAATTTCTCTAGTTCTCTTTGATTTGCATCATCTAACAAATTACTTGGATGGGAAGATACCAAGTTGAAAAGGAAAATGCCCCAAATCAGTAATTTCAATTCTTTTCAAAAACCCTATTTTTTTCAAGATGTAATTTTGTAGAGAAAAGAAAAACGCACAAGTGCCCAAGATGACACAGATTGAAACCCATATACATAAATGTTTCCACCACAAAATATGCAGATGAATGACCCTAAAAAGCAGAGAGATAAAAGTAAGCATTAAAGAGGAAAAGCTTCGAGATGGACTATTTTCATGTCTAAATCAGGAGTTTAGAGGCTAAATTGGATCATACTATACACAGCAAAGTCTGGGAACATTACAACAGGAACACTAATTCAGATTCAAAGTCAAACACCGTGATTTGGACGGATTCAAAGGCAAGCTTCGCAATTTGGATAGACTCAAAACTTGACCTTGAACAGCCTACCTTCTAAATGAATTACTATTTAGCAAAAAACATACTAAAATCAAGGACCCATAACTGCTTTTTTCTATTCATCACACACAATTGTATTCACTCAATGCCAATTTTAAATGCATACTCTGTTTCCTAAATCTCTTAGGACAAAAGAACAAACATGACACAGAATATTTGCATGCCCGAAATCCATAGCTTTTAGTAACTGCGTATTCCAAACTGAAGGGAAAAGGTATGCAATAAAATAAAAATTAAATATTTTAACTTCAATCTCTTGACTAAACCAATAAACCAGGCAATGCTCCTAGAACCTTAATGGAGTATTACGTAAACCCTAATTTCACGTAATTACTCTACTTATGGTATTTCACTGGGTTGTTGTTGTACTTTTCACTTATAATTGATACAGAAACATTTGACAAAAAGAGAGCACATGGTTGTAGGTGAATATACACCAAATTAACAAATAAAGAAGACCCATCAACTGTTTGTTCATTAATGAGTTTTTTTTCTGGACCGAAAACCATTAGTACCCAATTTATACAGTTGCATTATTTTTTTTAATTGTTCTCTACTTCAACATAAAAGAATTGTTCAAGATTGTTAACAGACTAAGACCATGTATATAGAGATTACCTGAGTTCTTGATCAAGTCAAGAACGGTGATGGAAAGGCAGAGATTAAGTGGCGGAGAGGCAGAAAAGACGGGAAAGAGAGTGACAGTGTGGAAATATTTGGGATTACAATAAAGAATTTTACACAAATAGCAAATTACTGCTCTTTTCTTTCTAAGTCAGTCCAAAAAGTATATCACTTTTTTATATTTAATAACAATTGAACTTTAAAATATACTCCATATTGTACCCATGTCCAGACTTCTTGATCTAGAAAATGGGCCAAAAAAAGATATGAATTTCAATAACACTATCAATTGAGACAGTATCCTTCGCTTTTGCTTCTGGACTATAAAATGATCGACAGTAAATTGTTATTATCCAAGTCCAAAAATTACAAATTATCATCCATGATCTTCTTAATGAAAGTATAATTTGAATTAATACTTATGATGAAATTAATAATTATATAGTTACTTAAAAAAAAAAAAAAATTGAAAGTTTGGTCATAAATGGAGCATTTCAAGTTGCAATGTTGATTGAGAAATTGCCTCTTCTATGGAAGGATTTCAAAAATTAGTTGAAACAAAAATACAAGGACATACTGCCGAAAGATCTCATTGTTTGATTGAGAATCGAAGAGGACAATAAGGTTACAGAAAAGAAAGTTCGTTGAAACTCAATAATAATAGGAGCAAATATTATTGAGGATGCTCCACTAAAATAATACAAAAACGAAAAAGCCTTTTGGACCAAATAATAATTCAAGCAAGAAATGGTTCAAAAGAAATTGCTACAACGGTAGAAAAGTTGAATATAAATCTGCGGACGGTCATGTCCCAAAGAAAGATAAGAAAAAGGGTCAAGCAAACATGATTGAAAAGAATAAGGATATGGATAACTTGTGTGCAATACTTTCGGAATGCAACTTAACAGGAAATCCCAATGAGTGTTGGATTGATTCTAGAGCCATCCGACATGTTTATGCCGCTGGAGAAGCTTTTGCATCATATGCTCCCACTGAACCCGAAGAGGCACTCTCAATAGAAAATTCAGCAACGACTAAGATTGAAGAATATGGAAAGATATTTCTAAAGATGACTTCTAGCAAGATGGTGACTCTAAACAACGTCCTTCACGTTCCTGAATAAGAAAGAACTTAGTCTCTACTACGCTTCTCATCAATAAAGAGTTTAAATATGTCTTTGTATCTGATATATCTGTATTAGTAAGAATAAGATGCTTATGGGCAAAGGTCATTTTCAAACTAAATGTAATAGTCGTTAACAATAATAAAATTTTAACTTCTTCTTATTTATTTGAGTCAAATAATTTATTGCATATACATATGGGATATGTTAATTACAAAATCTTGCGCAAACTAATTAATTTGAAAATATTACTTAAGTTTAAATGCGACAAATCAAAAAATATGTGTTAAATCAAAGTTTACTAAACATTCTTATGAGTCAGTTGAAAGGAATTCTGAACACATACATAATATATATGCTTATATATGATATAAAATCAATATTATCTTGCGGTAAAAAAAGTATTTTATAACTTTTATTGACATTTGCACTCGGTATACTTACTTAGTGGTAAAGATAAAAGTGGTGAAGTTGAAATGCAAATTAACAAGAAAATCAAAATGAGAAGTGCTAAGAATGGTGAATGTGAATCTCCTTTGGAAGAAATATATTTAGAATATGGCATTATTCATAAAAAAAAATGACCCCATACACGCCCCAATCCAATGGGACTGCATCAAAAAGGAATCGATCATTAAAAGGGATGATGGATGCTTTGTTGATAAGTTCGAACGTACTCAGAACTTGTTGAGGAAAGCTATCCTTATAGCTTACTGAATATTCAATCAACTGTCCTATGTAGACATGTAATTTTTGACTCGCACATTAGAATTATCCTTTAATAGTCCTAGTATTTTTAGACTATTTATTTGAGTTTATTCATATAGTATTTCGCTTTATTGTTAATTTTAATTCTATTGTTTAGCACAAAAATTAAAAAATACAAAAATAGTTTAACTTTTAGTATTTAGTTTTATTTTTAGTAGTTTATTTTAAGTAAGAGTGATCTTTATATTTTATAGATACATTATATTATTTAGTCTTTTTATCCCAAAGTCAAAACCCAACAAGACATGGACCCAACCCCAAATTCCTAAAATCCAAGCCCAATCCCTTAGCCCATAATCCCAAGCCCAGCTACCCTAAAACCTAAAAAAAATAATAAAAGAACCTGGAGCACCCTTTCATCTTCTTCAGACCCTTACACAAAAAAAAGACCTAGCAACTTTCTAAGAAAAAAACAGGAAAAAAAGCTGGCACAAATTTTGTCTCTTTTCTTGGGTTTCTGATCCTTCTTCTTCTTCGTTTCTCTCCAGACCAAACCCATATATACACCCAGCCATTTCTCAGACGGCCAAACCAATACCAAAATCATTAGATTTTAGGATTTCTTCACTCTTTCTTCCTACGCGACTGCTGCCACTCGCCATCGCCGACTGCTGATGCGACTCGCTGTCATTCGCCGTTGTTCATCAAAATGAACGTCAATTAATTCGTCACAACATTTCATACGCCGAGGATTTGTTCAGAAGCGGAAGCGAGGACCGTTGCTGCTGGTTTTGCTTCATCCGTGGCCGGGTTTCGTCATATTCTTTTTTCAGATTTCGATCTCTATTTTGTTTGTTGTTTAGGTATGTTCAGTTATCCCTGCTGTTGATGTTTGAATCTTAAATAAAAATCCCATTTGTTTATGTGGTAATTCTGTTCCGCTTTTAATTGTTGATTTGGTTCGAATCACTTCCTCTGTTAAGATCTAAAATCATCATGTTCTAAATCCATTTTAGTTCTTAGATTCGTCATGTAAATCTATTATTATAGGCTTTAGCGTTTGAGTTTATTAATTGGTTGGAAATTGAAGGCTAAAATAGACTATTACCGTAAAGTGGCTATCATTGTAATGTCCAAATTTGTTTACTTTTGTATTGGGTTATAAGTGTAAAAGGAAGTCAGTGATTATCGATTTTGTGAGTTTGTTCAGAAATAGATTTCATTTTTTCTTATTTCCTATAATGATTCAACCGTACAACAAGTTCAACAAAAAGTATAAGTAATTAGATTGTGCATTCCATGCCTCACACTTTTCATACGCCAAAAACTCACAACAATTCTTAAATTAGTTTAGGACAACAACTTGGGAACATCGTAGTTTGCTTTAGGCGCGTAATAATAGATCATCGTGATTATGGGTACAATTCCCGTGACATAGTCATGATACATAATTCCCATTCGGGTGTGCATTTCATATGACCCGACATAACTTCGAATAATAATAAAATAAGCATGTTGCAGATCGCGGGTACAATTCTGTAACGACCCGGTCGGTCGTTTTGAGATTTATCTCCCCGATCCCCTAATAACCACTTCTCCCATGTCTATTTATGTTATTGGAACTTGTCGGAGTGTTGAGTGATGAAATCCGGGGTGATTTCGGACACATAGTCCATAAATGTGGAATTTAGCTTTAAAAATCTGGTCGTAGATAGAGCTGTGTGAAGACGGATCCGAAATAGAATTTCGTTGACCCCATTAGCTCCGTTGGGTGATTTCGGGGTTAGTAGCGTGTCCGGAATGTGTTTTCGAGGTCGATTGTGGATTTAGGCTTGAATTGGCGAAAGGTAGAATTTCAGCGATTTCGGCTGATAGATGAAATTTTGATATCAGACTCGGAATAGAATTTCGAAAGCGACAGCAGGTCCGTAATGTCATTTATCACTTGTCTGCAAAATTTGAGGTCATTCGGATGAGTTTAGACGTGTTTCGACATCGGATGTGAATTCTAGAAATTTCATAAGTTCTTAGGCTTGAATCTATGCATATTTGATGATTTTGATGTTATGAGATGTGTTTTTAAGGCTTGACCAAGTTTGAATGGGGTATTAGAGTTGGTTGGTAGTTTTGGTTGAGGTCCCGAGGGCCTCGAGTGTGTTTCGGGTGTTCAAACGGGCATTTTTGGCCTAATAGCCTTAGCTGGTTTTCTGGTTTTTCTACAACTGTATTTTGCTCTCTGCGATCGCAAGGGTTCACCCACGATCGCGTAAGGTAAAAGTGAGAGGTCTGCTATTTGTTCTCTGCGATCGCAATAAAGGGTCTGCGATCGCAGTATGTTGGAATCTTGGTCAACGAGATTGCATGACCAGGACCGCGTTCGCATAGAGTATTCTTGGTCTGGGGGGGGGGGGGGCAATATTTGTTCTACGCGGTCACATGGCCCCAACCGTAATCTCGTAGCTCTGGGTCGTAAAGGTCTGCGATCGCAGGCATATAGTTGCGTTCGCATAAGAGGAATTCTGGGCGCGTGTGAGATTACTCTCCGCGATCCCGACTCATCGTACGCGCTCACATAGAAGAAATGCCTGGGCAGTCTTTTAAATACCCAAGTCCGAGAGTTTATGTTATTTTCACCATTTTCGAATTTGAGAGCTCGGGAGAGACAATTTTTGGAGGCTTTTGCACCTGGGTAACTTGGGTAAGTGATTTATATCCATTTATAGATCAATTTCCATGATTCCAATCTTAAACCCAACCTTAAATTTCGAAAATTTTGGGTAGAAAATAGGAAAAATGTGATGAACTTCATAGACCGAATTATTAAGTTTTGATTGGGTGTTTGACCTCCGATTTGAGAGATTCTTATATGGTTAGACTCGTGAGTGAATGTGTGTCCGGGAAATATAAATTTTACCCGGTTCTGAGACATGGGCCTGGGGAAATTTTTGGGCGAATTTCCTAATTTTGCGTATTATCTTAGGAATAATTAGCTATTTTGTTTTCTTGAAATGATATTTACACTATGCAATCGAATTGACTAGTTTCGGGCTACGGGGAGTTGGATACTAGTGGCAAGAGCGTGGTATTGAGTTGATTAGTGCAGTCAAGGTAAGTGGCTTGACTAATTCTGTGTTGGGGATTTTCCCTTCGGCATTTTTATACTGATTTTGTTACGTGGACGCCGTGTACGTGAGGTGACGAGTGCCTACACGGGTCATTGTTGCTAAAATCCTATTTTTACTTCCATGAAATCACTCATTTTCATTCCTATATTACTGTTTCTTGTCTTAACTGAGTAGTTAGCTTAAGAGTAAGCATGCCTACCTGTCCTTACTTGATTTCCTCTTATTTGCTACTAGTTGCACCATGCTTAGGCAGCTTTACTCTATTCTTGCCTTTATTTTCCTGGACTGTTTAGTTAGGCCGTGTCCGACATACTTCTGCTTTGCATATTTAAATTGGGACTACGGATTGAGATCCGAGAGTTTTCCCCTATACTGCATTTCATATTTAAATTGGGACTACGGACCGAGATCCGGGAGCTTTTCCCTTGTACTGAAATGCATATTTAAATTGGGACTATGAACGGAGATCCGGGAGCTTTCCCCCTGTACTGCATAGCATATTCAAATTGGGACTACAGACTGAAATCCGGGAGCTTTCCCCTTGTACTGCATTGCACATTTACTATTGAGATATATGTTGTGCTGAGCCGAGGGCTCTCTTTTTGTTATAAATTCTTCCAGTTTCCATTAATCATGTTTATCATTGCTCATCTATGTTTCACTATTTTAAATTTATATTGACTTGTTTTAAAAACTCAGTAGAGCCTCAACCTAACCTCGTCACTACTTGACTGGGGTTAGGCTTGACACTTACGGAGTACCGAATGTGGAGTCCTCACGCCCTTTCATGCGCATGTTTTCCCCATGTGCAGATCCAGGTACCAACACCCAATATCGTGGCTAGGAGTCGTTCTAGCAGCTGCCAGGAGACTGCGAGGTAATTATGCCGCGTCCGCAGAATCCCACGAGTCCCCTTCTACTCTAGTATAGGCATAGATGACTTATGTATTTTCCACTATTTCATTGTATAGAGCTATATTTAGTACAGAGCTTGTGACTATTGTGACATTCCGGGTTTTGGGAAGTGAAAGTGTACATGCTGAGCAACTATGTTATATCTACTTGAGTTCTTTTATATCTTTATTTTATTGATTCTATTATTTTTCCGCAAATTTTAGGCTACATAGTCGTAGAGACTAGGTGCCGTCACGATACCTTTCGGAGGGAAAAACGGGTCATGACAAGTTGGTATCAGAGCGTCTAGGTTCATATGAGTCACAAGTCACAAGATGGTTTATTAGACTCTCGTGGATCGGTGCGAAGACGTCCATATCTATCTTCGAGAGGCTATGTAACTATTAAGATCAGTCAAATTCTTTGGAATTCCTTATCATGCTAGTTACTGTCATCAAATTCTTAAACTCTATTCTATTCTTGCTTGCAGATGGTTCGTACCCGTACCGGACGTACTGATGACCAGGCACCCGAGCCCCCAGTCAGAGCCACCAGAGGCAGGGGCCGGGTAGAGGACGAGCACGCGGTGCAGCCCGAGCACCAGCTAGAGCAGAGGTAGAGGAGCCCCCAGCAACTACAGTTGGAGGGGCACAGGAGGTCCCTACTGTTATCCAGACCTCCAGGAGACATTGGCCCAGTCCTTGAGTGTCTTCAGCACTCTGTCTCAGGAGGGACTACTTCTGATAGCTCCAGCTACATCTCAGGCCGGAGGAGGGACACAGACTCCCGTAGCCCGTACTCCTGAGGGTTCATATTGGGCAGGTTCTAGAGTATATTCCTATGCCCCCAGCAGCTCCAGCTCAGCATGAGATTAGGATAGTTGTTCCTGAGGCCGAGTAGCTCCGACTTGAGAAGTATAAGAAGTACCACCCACCTGAGTTCAGCGGGCTATATTCGGTTGACGCCCTAGGTTTTCTTGAGAGGTGTCATCGCATTCTCCTCACTATGGGTATTGTGGAGACGAGTGGGGTTTCTTTCACTGCTTTCCATCTGAGGGGAGCATCTTATCAGTGGTGGCGTGCTTTTGAGCTTAGTAGTCCGGACGAGGCAGCTTCACTTACTTGGGCTCAGTTCTCCGAGATGTTCTTACTTGTGTTTGTCCCTCAGAGCTTCAGGGATGCTTGGCGTGCGGAGTTTGAGAAGCTACACCAGGGTGCCATGATTGTGTCAAAGTATGCAGTCTGTTACAGCGATTTGGCTTGCCATGCACCAGCTTTGGTTGTCACTGTCAGAGAGAGGGTTCAACGCTTTATTGAGGGACTCCACCCCAGTATTCGAACCAGCACGGACAGAGAGCTGGAGACCGATATTACTTACCAGTAGACCGTGAGTATTGCCCAGAGGATTGAGACTATGTTAGCCCGGGACAGGGAGGAGATAGAGGCCAAGAGGTCTCGAGAGACTAGTCATTTTTCAGGAGCCCGTGCACCAGCATCACGATATGGTAGGGGTTTTGTGAGTCACCCCGTTCATTCAGCTCTCCCACCAGCCAGTGGTATTCCAGCTCCTCCTAGACCTCAGGAGCCTTATTATGCACCACCAGTATCTCAGGTGCCTCATGCTCGAGGTACTATCACTAGCCAGTCAAGCAGGACAGTTCAGAGTCAGCAGCGGTCGCCACGTCCTCTGAGGGGTTTCTTTGAGTGTGGTGACCCTCGTCATATGATCAGAGATTGCCCCATAGCAAGGAGGGGTGCACCATCTCAGAATTATCAGGGTGCACCCCCTCAGACTTATCAGGCCCCACGTTTTCCACCAGGTCTTCCAACTATTCTTCCAGTCCCAGGTGCTACCTCACCACCTCAGGCAGCTCGAGGTGGAGGTCGGGGAGGTCGAGGTCGCCCTAGAGGGGGAGGCCAGGCCATGTACTATGCTCTTCCGCCCGATCCGTGGCCATTGCTTCAGATTCAGTCATCACAGGTATTGTTCCCGTTTGTCATAGGGATGCATCGGTATTATTTGACCCAGGTTCTACATATTCATATAATATGTGTCTTCTTATTTTGCTTCACATCTGGGGATATCTCGGGATTCTTTGAGTTTCCCTGTTTATGTTTATACTATGGTGGGAGATTCTCTTGTTGTGGACCGCGTATATCGGTCATTTTTTTATTGCTATTAGTGGTTTTGAGACCAGAGCTAATTTACTACTACTCAGTATGGTAGATTTCGATGTTATATTGGGTATGGGCTGGCTGTCTCCCTACTATGCTATTCTTGATTGTCACGCCAAGAAAGTGATGCTGGCTATGCTAGGATTACCGAGGTTAGAGTGGAGAGGTTCCTTAGAGGATACTCCCCGCCGAGTCATTTCTTTTCTTAAGGCTCAGCGGATGGTCGAAAAGGAGTGTGATGCATATTTAGCTTATGTGAGAGATGTTAGTGCTGAGACCCCTACATTTGAGTCAGTTCCAGTTGTCAGGGACTATTCTGATGTATTTCCAGCTGATCTTCCGGGTATGCCTCCCGATAGAGACATTGATTTTGGCATTGACTTGTTGCCAGGAACTCAGCCCATTTCCATTCCTCCCTATCACATGGCTAATCCTGAGTTGAAGGAGCAGTTACAGGAGTTGCTTGAAAAGGGATTCATCAGGCCCAGTGTATTACCTTGGGGCGCTCCGGTATTATTTGTGAAGAAAAAAAGATGGCTCGATGCGTATGTGTATTGACTACCGGCAACTGAATAAGGTGACAGTGAAGAACATGTACCCATTACCTCGCATTGATGATCTATTTGACCAGTTACAGGGTGATAAGGTGTTCTCCAAGATTGTCTGTGTTCGGGTTATCATCAGTTGAAGATTCGGGAGCCGGATATCCCGAAGGCTGCCTTCAGGACCAGATATGGCCACTATGAGTTCCTTGTTATGTCATTTGGGCTGACCAATGCCCCATCAGCCTTCATGCACCTGATGCACAACATATTTCGGCCTTATCTTGATACTTTCGTCATTGTGTTCATTGATGACATTCTGGTATATTCTCGGTCCCAGGAGGACCATGAGCAGCACCTGAGGACCGTGCTTCAGACATTGAGAGAGAAGAAGTTGTATGCCAAGTTTTATAAGTGTGAATGTTGGCTGGATTCTGTGTCATTCCTAGGCCATGTGGTGTCTTCAGATGGATCGAGGTAGATCCGAAGAAGGTGGAGGCGGTACAGAGTTGGCCCAGACCGTCCTCAGCTACTGAGATCCGCAGTTTCCTCGATTTGGCTGGGTATTATCGCCATTTTGTGGAGGGATTTTCATCAATTTCAGCGCCTATGACCAGACTGACCCAGAAGGGTGCACCTTTTATATGGACTGAGGAGTGTGAGGAGAGCTTTCAGAAGCTCAAGACAACCCTGACTACAGCTCCTGTGTTGGTTTTGCCTACCGGTTCTGGGTCCTATACAGTCTATTGTGATGCTTCGAGGATTGGCTTGGTCGCGATGTTGATGCAGGACGGTAGGGTGATTGCCTACGGGTCCAGACAGTTGAAGGTTCATGAGAAAAACTACCCTGTTCATGATCTCAAGTTGGCAGCGATTGTTCATTCCCTGAAGATATGGCGTCATTATTTATATGGTGTTCCCTGTGAGATTTTCACGGATCACCGAGTTTGCAGCACATATTCAGGAAGAAGGATCTAAATTTGCGCCAGCGTAGGTGGTTGGAGTTGCTAAAGGACTATGACATCACTATATTATACCACCGGGGGAAGGCCAATGTGGTAGCCGATGCATTGAGTCGCCTGGCAGAAAGTTTGGGGAGTTTAGCATACCTTCATGCAGCTGAGAGGTCTCTAGCCTTAGATGCTCAGACCTTAGCCAGTCAGTTCGTGAGATTGGATCTTTCTGTGCCTTGCCGGGTATTAGCTTGTGTGGTTGCTTGATCTTCCCTTTATGACCGTATCAGAGAGCGCCAATATGATGATCCCCACCTTTTGGTTCTTCAGGATAGAGTCCGGCGGGGTGATGCCAGGGATGTGACTATAGGAGATGATGGTGTGATGAGGATGCAGAGTCGAATCTGTGTGCCTAATGTGGATGGGCTTCGGGAGTTGATTCTTGAGGAGGCCCATAATTCGCGGTATTCCATCCATTTGGGTACCACGAAGATGTACCAGTATCTGAGATATCACTATTGGTGGCGAAGGATGAAGAAGGATATAGCGGAGTTTATAGCCAAGTGCCTCAACTGTCAGCAAGTCAAATGTGAGCATCAGAGACCGGGAGGGTTACTTCAGCAGATTGAGCTTCCAGAGTGGAAGTGGGAGCGGATCACCATGGACTTTGTGGTTGGACTTCCTCGGACTTTGATGAAGCATGATGTTATTTGGGTGATTATGGGTCGGCTGACCAAATCAGGCCATTTCATTCCAGTGCTGACTACATATTCATCTAAGAGGTTGGCTGAGATTTGTATCAGAGAGATTGTTCGCCTCCACGGTATTCCAGTATCTATCATTTCTGACAGAGGTACAAAGTTCACTTCACGGTTCTGGAGAGCCGTGCAGCAGGAGTTAGACACCAAGGTCGAGTTGAGTACAGCTTTTCACCCTCAGATGGACGGGCAGTCCGAGCACATGATTCAGATTCTCGAGGATATGCTCCGTGCCTGTGTGATAGATTTGGAGGGTCATGGGATCGATACTTTCCCCTTGTAGAGTTTGCTTATAACAACAACTACCGGTCCAGTATTCAGATGGCGCCGTATGAGGCTTTGTATGGTAGGCGGTGCAGGTCTCACGTGGGATGGTTTGAGCCGGGCGAGGCCCGATTGTTGGGTACAGACTTGGTTCAGGATGCCCTGGACAAGGTGAAGGTGATTCAGGAGAGACTTCGCACAGCTCATCCAGGCAGAAGAGTTATGCGGACCGGAAGGTTCGTGACTTGGCATTTATGGCTGGTGATCGAGTTTTGCTTTGGGTATCGCCTATGAAGGGCGTCATGAGGTTTGGGAAGAAAGGCAAGCTGAGTTCGAGATTTATTGGCCCTTTTGAGGTGTTGCGACGTGTTGGGGAAGTTTCTTATGTGCTAGCCCTGCTTCCCAGCCTAGTAGGGGTTCATCCGGTGTTCCACGTCACCATGCTCCAGAAGTATCACGGTGACCCAACTTATGTTTTGGATTTCAGTTCAGTCCAGTTGGACAAGGATCTGTCATATGTTGAGGAGCCAGTAACTATATTGGATAAGCAGGTCAGGAAGCTCAGGTCAAAGGATATTACGTCAGTAAAGGTTCAGTGGAGAGGTCAGCCACTCGAGGAGGCGACTTGGGAGACCGCGCAGGATATGCGAAGTCAGTACCCTCATCTTTTCACAGTTTCAGGTATATTTCTATGCTCGTTCGAGGATGAACGATTTTCTTAAGAGGGGGAGGATGTAACGACCTGGTCGGTTGTTTTGAGAGTTAGCGCCCCAATCCCCTAATAACCGTTTCTCCCATGTCTATTTATGTTATTGGAACTTGTCGGAGCGTCGAGTGATGAATCCGGGGTGATTTTGGACACATAGTCCATAAATGTGGAATTTAGCTTTAGAAATCTGGCCGTAGCTAGAGCTGTGTGAAGACGGATCCGGAATGGAATTCTGTCGACACCGTTAGCTCCGTTGGGTGATTTCGGAGTAGGAGCGTGTTCGGAATGTGTTTCCGAAGTCGGTTGTGGATTTAGGCTTGAATTGGCGAAAGTTAAAATTTCGGCGATTTCGGCCGATAGGTAAAATTTTGATATCGGATGTCATTTATAAACTGTGTGCAAAATTTGAGGTCATTCGGATGAGTTTAGACGTGTTTCGGCATCGGATGTGAATTCTAGAAATTTCATAAGTTCTTAGGCTTGAATCTATGAATATTTGATGATTTTGATGTTATGAGATGTGTTTTTAAGGCTCAACCAAGTTTTAATGGGGTATTAGAGTTGGTTGGTAGTTTTGGTTGAGGTCCTGGGGGCCTCGGGTGTGTTTCGGGTGTTTAAACGGGCATTTTAGGCCTAATAGCCTTAGCTGGTTTTTTGGTTTTTCTACAACTGTATTTTGCTCCCTGCGATCGCAAGGGTTCACCTGCGATCGCGTAAGGTAAAAGTGAGAGGTCCGCTATTTGTTCTCTGCGATCGCAATAAAGGGTCTGCGATCGCAGTGAGTTGGAAACTTGGTCAACGCGATCGCATGACCAGGACCGCGTTCGCATAGAGTATTCTTGGTCTGGGGGAGTTTCAATATTTGTTCTACGCGGAGCTGGGGAGAGATGATTTTTAGACGCTTTTGCACCTGGGTAACTTGGGTAAGTGATTTATATCCATTATAGATCAATTTCCATGATTCCAATCTTAAACCCAACCTTAAATTTCGAAAACTTTGGGAAGAAAATCGGAAAAATGGGATGAACTTCATAGATCGAATTATTGAGTTTTGATTGGATGTTTGACCTCCGATTTGAGAGACTATTATATGGTTAGACTCGTGAGTGAATGTGTGTTCGGGAAATATAAATTTTACCCGATTCCGAGACGTGGGCCCGGGGGACTTTTTGGGAGAATTTCCCAATTTCGCGTATTAGCTTAGGAATAATTAACTATTTTGTTTTTTTGAAATGATATTTACACTATGCAATCGAATCGACTAGATTTGGGCCACCCAGATTTGGATACTCGTGGCAAGAGCGTGGTATTGAGTTGATTAGCGCAGTCAAGGTAAGTGGCTTGCCTAATTCTGTGTTGGGGACTTCCCCTTAGGCATTTTTATACTGATTTTGTTATGTGGACGCCGTGTACGTGAGGTGACGAGTGCGTACACGGGTCATTGTTGCTAAAATCCTATTTTTACTTCCATGAAATCACTCATTTTTATTCCTATATTACCGTTTCCTGTCTTAACTGAGTAGTTAGCATAAGAGTAAGCATGCCTATCTGTCCTTACTTGATTTCCTCTTATTTGCTATTAGTTGCATCATGCTTAGGTAGCTTTACTCTATTCTTGCCTGTTGTTTTCCTGGACTATTTAATTAAGCCGTATCAAACATACTTCTTCTTTGCATATTTAAATTGGCACTCCGGACCGAGATCTGGGAACTTTCCCCTGTGCTGCATTTCATATTTAAATTGGGACTACTGACAGAGATTCGGGAACTTTTCCCCTGTACTGAAATGCATATTTAAATTGGGACTACGGACGGATATCCGGGAGCTTTCCCCCTGTACTGCATAGCATATTTAAATTGGGACTACGGACTGAGATCCGGGATCTTTCCCCTTGTACTGCATTGCACATTTACTGTTGAGATATATGATGTGCTGAACCGAGGGCTCTCTGTTTGTTATAAATTCTTCCAGTTTCCATTAATCCTGTTTATCATTGTCATCTATGTTTCACTATTTTAAATTTATATTGACTTGTTTTAAAAACTCAGTAGAGCCTCAACCTGACCTCGTCACTACTTGACTGGGGTTAGGCTTGGCACTTACGGAGTACCGAATGTGGAGTACTCACGCCCTTTCCTGCGCATGTTTTCCCTTGTACAGATCCAGGTACCAGAACCCAGTATCATGGCTAGGAGTCGTTCTAGTAGCTGCGAGGAGACCGCGAGGTAATTTTGCCACGTCTGCAGAATCCCACGAGTCCCCTTCTACTCTAGTATAGGCATAGAGGACTTATATATTTTCCACTATTTCATTGTATAGAGCTACATTTAGTATAGAGCTTGTGACTATCGTGACATTTCGGGTTTTGGGAAGTGAAAGTGTATATGTTGAGCAGCTATGTTATATCTACTTGAGCTCTTTTCTGTCTTTATTTTATTGATATTATTATTTTTCCGCAAATTTTAGGCTTACCTAGTCGTACAAACTAGGTGCCGTGACGATACCTTTCAGAGGGCAAAAACGGGTCGTGACAGGTTCCCGTGGCGTGATTCGCAATGTGCACAAAAACAAACGAGTGCGCGACATCGCGACTTGTTCAAACAATTTCCATAAATCACGGTCCTCTTAAACTTAATCTAAAAATTAGGAAATCAACTTATGAGAATTGTATTTTGCTTTACGATTAATTAATAAATAATAAATTATCATGGCTATGGGTATGGTTCACGTGACATAGTCATAGATACGTAACTCCAAAATTTGAGTGCACGCTGGCGTGACTCGACCCCAATTTCAATAATTAAAATAAACACGTTGTGAATCGTGGGTACGGTTCCCGTGACATGATTTGCGATGTGTACAACATAGCAAATGTGTGACACCGCGACTCGTTTAAATACTCCTTAATTGTTTAAAGTATTTAAAAGCGGCTAAAAAGTAAAGTGGTTAAAATGCTCAATAGGTTTAAAACATGTATTAAAATAGATAATTTAGCCAATTATTGATGATTGAGCGACCGTGTTAAAACCACGAAACCCTGGAATTCCTAACACCTTCTCCCGGGTTAACAGAATTCCTTACCCGAATTTCTGTGTTTCGCGGACTGTAATACAGAGTCAAACTTCCTTGATTCGGGATTTTAAACCGGTGACTTGGGACACCATAAATTATTCTAAATGGCGACTTTGAATTTGAATAAATAATCCCGTTTCGATAATTGTCACTTTAATTGGAAAAACTCCACTATGCCCCTTGGCGGGAAAAAAGAGGTGTGAGAGCTCTGGTGTCTCTGCTGGGGATCGAACACAGAATCTCTGGTTCAGGGTTCAGAATTCGAGCTTAGAATTACTGTTATATTTGGCTTTTATTTATTATCTGATTTTTTATGTGTTTGAGCCTAATGTGCTAAATGCCATTTTTTACCGCTTTGATATTGTTTTGACTGTATATAAAATTGTGGCGAGACCGTTCTTCTCTCTGAGTCTTCTAAATCTTCTAGGAAGTGCACGCTGGCGTGACTTCTTTTCTGTTAGTGTCATATCCCTAATTTAGAACGAGGAT
>ML355849.1:0-21015 GCA_005239505.1 Nicotiana paniculata | reverse complement strand
ATAAACTCTTTTGTAATCCTAGGACTAACTCTAATCCTCTTTGTATCAACTAGCCTCTAGCTAATTTCTAGAGACGTCAAGCTAACTCTAACTTCAACAGTGTGTACCTATTGCAATTTGCTTCTAAGAAAGCTGAAAAGATACAATGTTAAATCACCTACTACAACCAACTAGATTTAATGATAAACAGATAGAACTGGTTCTTCTAGTTGGTATGTAGTCTTTGCACAATACTTCTGCTTGCAAATAACTTGGGAATTTTGCTTATAGAACTTGATTCAATTTAGCCCTTTGTGCGTCTTTTTGTGTAATCAATTCCAGCAGTAATACTTTGAGTATTTATAAAGTCATTTGTTGAGTTCTAGTCCGATTCTACCTGGGAGAACAAGTTCTTATCAAACTCAACTTCCTTCCTTTGTTTCTGTCCTTGCTGAATTCAACTTATTTCATCTACATCAGTTTGCAATCTTTTCATATAAGGAGACATCCTCTTAGTTCTTTGATACTCAGCAATCACTGATATCTCCTATGCTTGTACGATTCTTGTGCCAACTGCTCCGTTCAGGTGTGTATGATTTGATGAAACTGGTTCATCTTGTTAATATTTGTCAATCTTCAAAACCCATGCAGTGACATGGGCCAACAAATTCCCCCTTTTTGATGATGACAAACTCTGTGCTTTTATCCTGTATACACTTCAAACACTTTGTATATTTTTAAGCATTAATCATTGAGAATCAGGTTCATTAGGCTATAAATATCACTTTTTGAAAATCTTGAACCACTACAACACATCTTCCCCCTTTTGGCATCATCGAAAAGTTGCAAAATGATACTTACCATTTTTTAATTCTCACTCGTGGCCAATTTAGGCAACTGCAAGTGCAAACATGATTAATCATCACAAGAAACTAATAATGTAAGCTAAATAAGAAATTGAGACATTTTTCAAAACAGCAAGCTTTCATTGATTAACAGGGATGATCAGCACCAAAACAGATTAAAATCAAAACAGCCAAAACATGAGAAAAACAGAATAAAAACTGAAACAAAAACTAGACACTGTCCCGAACTGGACACTTGATAGGTTTGGAGGGGGTAGCACTGGACATTCCTAAGGCTGGGAGGGTGCAGATGAGGCTAGGTTCTTGGTTTGTAGAAGGGACAACATTTGGTGTAAAACACCTTCATTTTTCTCCTTCTTCTTTGCTAACTCAGCTTTGAGAGCATCACGCTCAGCTTCCACCTCAATTAAGCGATACCTCAATCGAAGGATCTCCATATCCTTTAACTCGCTCTCTTGCACCAGAGTACGGACCTTGCTGTTGACTGGTAGCTTCCGAGATGAACCAGGTTCATCTGCCGCGGCATTGACAGTATAATCACAAGACACCAGAGTATCCTTCCCAAAGAAATCCTTAACAGTAGCCATTTCAGCCTTCTTTGTAGGAACTCCAAAATGAGCAAGAATGGCAGTCAAAATAAATCCATAAGGGATCGCATGCGCTTTGGTGACATTCACCATTCTGTCCAAGAGCTGGATGATAAAAGTTGGCCAATTAATCTGCTTGCCTCTGTACAGACACTCCATGAGGGTTAAATCCATGTAGTTAGCAGTGTGTCTTCGTTCTTGTCTGGGCAGCAGAAACTTGATCACAAATTCAAAGAACGGCTTGTGCTCAGGCTTCATCTCACTCTTTTACATAGCCCTTCAATCTCCTTCTCATTGTTGCAGAAGAATCTGTGATGTTGAGAGCTGAGGCCATTCCATCTAAACACGGCCATTTCTTCCTCGTGTAGTCTTCATAACCATCAGCTGGAATGTCTAGAATGACCCCCAGTTCTTGAGCATCAAAGAAGACTAAACTCCCTTGACCAATGAGGTAACCCTTCCTCCAATGACTCTGGCATTCCCCATGAACTCCACAACCTCATTTCTGACCAGCCTGCCTTCCATACGAAGGACCATGTCCTTCCAGCCCTGCGCTGCCAGAAAATCCTGTAAACACCTCATTGCAGGCTCCTCCAAATCCTTCAACAATTTCCTTTTCAAGATTTTTCTCTTGCCAAACATGGAAAATCTGTCAGTATACACTTCTCCAACCTCCTTCTCTTCCTCTCCACTCCATTCTGGATCATCATCCCTCTCAATAATTTGTACTTTCTTCACCTTCTTTATCTTAGACCTTGTCCTTGAAGCAGTACTCCCATTGGTGATGGACACATTAGCTGACTTCTTTGAAGTTCTTTGAAGAAGTCTTAACCTTTTTGGGATTGGGAGTCTTGGTAACCACTGGAGCAGCCCCCTCTTCTTGTTGGACCAGGTCCAACTACTCTTCATCATCAACAATAACAGATGGTTCCCCTACCTTTGCTTTCCCCTTCTCTGCCTTCTTTCTTTTGCTCTCTTGCAGAGATTTTTCCAATTTTTCCTCCTCTTCTTATACAGTATTTCTCGTCGCACGTACCCTAGGAACAGGTACACCAATAGAATCAACAGTTTCCCTTTTCTTTGAAGGAACTGAGGATTTAGACTTTCTGGACTTTGGAGTTCTTCTCTTTTTGGGGTTGTATGAGTCTCCCAGCTTCTTTAGTCTTTCAATCAAAGTTTCTTCCCCAGAAGAAACATGTTCATCTATTTCCTTCATTAATTTCTCCAACCCAGCAGCAGCTTCCTCAACTTCAGTAGTTCCCCCTAAAACCACGACATCTTCTTCAAGATTTTCACAAATGGGGACACAAATAGCAAGTGTGGTACCATCGATCCCCTCACATCTACTACACCCTCATTCACAAGATTTTAATCTTTCCCAAATTTTCTTTGCCTTCTTAGCACTTCCACATCCACCACAGATCCCACCAATACAAATCGATTCTCAGCAGAATTTAAATCAGAGGTAACTTCAGTATTACCTTTCTCGGCACTGGATGAACCAGGTGTTTCGTCTTCATTGGCTGATTTAAATGAATCATTGGATGATTCTGGTTTAGAGACTTCCTCAGCACGTAAAAATTCTTTCAAGAATTTTCTCGTGAACCAGAAGCCACAGATTTACGTGCAAGAACCTTAACACGATGGGTTTTGGGGGCTAGGGTAGGGTTTAGTGTGGGTTCAGGGATTGTAGAGTGTTCTGGGGTTGATGATTTTTCAGGAGACTCGAAACTATAGACTGAGGGAGAGTTTGAATTAGATTCATAGTTTCCCCATCATAATCTCTGTTTGGGGATGAGTTAGAAGAAGCTGGTGGAGGTAAAGGCATGATTTTGATTTGGTTAGAGCGAGAAGAAAATAAAAGGCAGTAGGGATTTTGAGTTGAGTGACTTGAACAAGGTGCGTCTGGTGTTTTATGCACAAAGAATAATGATGGCCTATTTATAACTTGTGGCTGGGATATTTCAACCGAAGTGTATTAACCAAGTAGGATCCTAATCGATTAAGAAATGTCAGCAATTGGACATTGATTAGACAGTTTCTTTCCCCCTAAAACTAGGCTAATTAATTGAGACGGGACTTCTTGAAACTAGTTCATTATTTGGGTAAGTACGAGAATTGAATTTGAACCATAAATGGATAGAGTCCTGCTCATGTATGATTGTACTTGAATTAATACATGTATGGAGATGAGAATGTACCTTGTCAGTCACATAAACCAGCATGGATGAACCAGGTTCATCTTGTTAAAAATCTTCATTTTGCCTCAATTCACAAAGATAGAGAAACATCATTAGTGACTAGGGAATCATATTAATACATGGCAGAAGAGTATGGCAATAAAGACATAGTACTGAGCAATGATTAATCTGATTAAGTATCTAATTAAAATTTTCTAGCCAAACAAAACTTCCTTTTTTTTCATTTCTGTTTTTCAATTAGGTGATCTTAATCATCCCTAATTCAAGCATTTTTCTCTCATAATGCTCCCTACTCAATGCTTTGGTAAATATATCAGCAATTTGACGATTAGTAGCACAGAATTCGAGAGATCATTCCCTTTTCATAGTTATCCCTCAGAAAATGGTGCCTAACATCTATGTGTTTAGTTCTCTTGTGATGAACCAGGTTCTTAGTCATACTGATTGCACTAGTGTTATCATAGTAAATAGGAATGCATCTCACATCTATACCAAAGTCTAGGAGTTGTTGCTTGATCCATAGCAACTGGGCACAGCAAGAGGCTACAGCCACATATTCAGCCTCAACAGTAGACAAGGCTACTGAATTTTGTTTCTTGGTGGCCCAAGAGACAAGGCAGGAGCCCAAAAAGTGAGCCATGCCTGAAGTACTTTTCCTGTCAACCAGGAAACCTGCATAATCAACATCAACATATCCTACAAGGTCAAAATTACTACCTTTAGGATACCAAAGGCACAGATCAGTGGTGCCCTTCAGATATCTTAAAATTCTTTTTACTGCAGTGAGGTGGGACTCCTTTGGATTGGCTTGAAACCTAGAACATAGTCCCACACTGAACACTATATCAGGTCTACTTGCAGTAAGATAGAGTAGAGAAGCAATCATCCCTCTGTATGTCTTCTGATCAATGGATGAACCAGGTTCATCCACATCCAACTTTGTAGTTGTGGCTATTGGGGTATCTATCTCCTTTAAATCCTCCATTTTGAATTTCTTGAGGAGTTATTTCACGTACTTCTGTTGATGTATCATTGTTCCATGTGGAGCTTGTTTGATCTACAAACCTAAGAATAAGAGTAGTTCACCCATCATACTCATTTCAAGTTCACTACCCATTAATGTAGCAAATTCCTTGCTAAGCTTTTCAGTAGTTGCCCCAAATATGATATCATCAACATATATTTGTACAATCAGAAGATCTTTTCCGTTTTCCTTTAGGAACAAAATACTGTCTATCTGGCCTCGTTTGTACCCATGTTTCAGCAGGAATTTTGACAATCTCTCGTATCAAGCTCTAGGCGCTTGCTTGAGACCATAGAGAGCCTTGTCAAGTTTATATACATGATTAGGTGACTCTTTACTTTCAAAACCAGGAGGTTGTTTTACAAATACATCTTCCTTCAAATATCCATTAAGAAAGGCACTCTTTACATCCATCTGATGAAGAGTGAACTCCATGTGTGCAGCAAATGCTATAAGAAGTCTGATTGCCTCCAATCTTGCCACAGGAGCTAAGGTCTCATCATAGTCAATTCCCTCTTCTTGGTTTTATCCTTGAACAACCAGTCTAGCCTTATTTCTTGTAATAGTTCCATCCTCATCGAGTTTGTTCCTGAATACCCACTTAGTGCCAATTACTGATCTGTCTAGTGGCCTGGGTACCAAGTGCCATAGTCGACTCCTCTCAAATTGATTCAGCTCTTCTTGCATGGTTGTTACCTAGTCAGCATTTTGCAGGGCTTCAACAATGTTCTTTGGTTTAATCAAGGATAGAAATGCATCAAACGAGCACAGATTTTTCAAGGAGGATCTAGTTTTGATTCCAGATCTCAAATATGATATGATGTTCTCAAGAGGGTGAGAATTCTGATATCTATGTGGTTTGAGTACCAGTGTTCATTCTGGATTGTCCATGTTGTCTTGTAGTTGTGGAACAGGATCAGGGCCAGTATTTCTATATAGAATTCCCCCTGTTAAGTTGCGTGGGGTTGTTGAACCTGTTCCATCTGCCATAGGTTCTTCAATGTGGTCATTGCTCCTCATCATTCCAAGCTCCTCATCTTCTAGTTCCTGTCTCTCATATAAAGTGTTAGTTTCATCAAAGACAACATGTACACTTTCTTCTACACACATAGTTCTTTTATTGTATATTTTATAAGCTTTGCTATGTGTTGAATATCCCAAGAACACTCCCTCATCACTTCTGGGATCAAATTTTCCTAGAGAATGTTTGCCATTATTATGCATATAACACTTGCATCCAAAAGCCCTAAGATGGGATATGTTGGGCTTTCTCCCTTTTAGTAATTCATAGGGAGTTTTCTCTACCAGAGGTCTGGTCATGCATCTGTTAATAATGTAGCATGCAGTGTTAATTGCTTCTGCCTAGAAGTTGTGAGGTAGTTTGCTTGATAGAAGCATGGTTCTTGCCATATCTTCAAGAGTTCTGTTTTTTCTTTCAACAACCTCATTTTGCTGTGGGGTTCTAGGAGCAAAAAAATTATGATTAACACTATGTTCATCACAGAACTCAGCAAACTTAATATTCTCAAATTCATTACCATGGTCAGATCTTATTGATGACAGTTGATGTCTCAATTGATTTTGAATTTTCTTAATAAATGAGGTGAACATATCAAATTCTTCATCCTTAGATGACGTGAATAAGGTCCGAGTGAAACTTGAAAAATCATCAACTAGCACCATCACATATCTCTTACCACCTCTACTTAAAGTTCTCATAGGATCGCATAGATCCATATGAACCAATTCCAACGTCTTGGTGGTACTGACCATTTTCTTACTTTTGAAAGAGGACCTTACCTGCTTCCTCCTAGCACATGCCTCACAAACTTTGTCTTCCTTAAACTTAATGTTAGGAAGTCCTACCACTAAGTCCTTAGAGACTAGTTTGTTAAGTTGAGTTAGACTTGCATGACCACGTCGTTTGTGCCACAGGATGGGATCATTGTCCAATCCACTTAGACAAGTGAGTTCATTTTCAGATAGTGTGGACAAATCTATGACATAGATGTTATTCATTCTTTTTCCCTGCAAAACAATCTTGTCAGTAAGCAGGTTAATCACAAAACATTTTGTGGAAGTAAAAGCAACCAGGTTACCTCTGTCACATAGTTGTGATACACTGATCAGACTATATTTCAAGCCATCTATGAGATACACATGTTCAATAGATCGTGTATCATCCTTAACTACTTTACCAACCCCAATGATTTCACCTTTCTTTCCGTTTCCAAAGGATACATTTCCTCCTTTGAGACTTTCAAGTGGAAGGAACTGTTCCATGTTCCCAGTCATATGTTTTGAGCAGCCACTATCCAAGTACCAAATATGGANCCAGTTTTTCTTTTTAATGAATCTCTCATTGTTCTGACTGGCCTTCTCTTTTACAACACACTCATATTTATAGTGGCCAGTCTTCCCACAATGGGTGCAGATTTTATTTTCAGAGAGAGTGAGATACTTGCTTTTGGGATCCCACTTAGGCAATTGATTACCAAAACCAATCCCTCTTCTGTTGCTACTGTGATTCTGTTGAAGCCATATCAGGGCGTCAGAGGATTTATTCCATTTACAGGTTCGATCTAATTCATGTTTGACTTTGCCAAGTTGTTCATTAAGAGTTCTTATTTGCTCGTCCTTGGCATACATCTTATCTTTTAATTTTCCTATGTTTTCTTCTAACATGACATGAGAGTGATCAACTACCTTTTTACTGGATCCTAGTCTTAACTTTAAGTTTTCAGATTTTAGCTCTAGAATCTCAGTTTCGAGTGGATGAACCTGGTTCATCAAGACAGTTTTTTTTCTTTTCAGNAGTCTCCTCATCAGATTCTCCAATTTCCATGAGAGCCTGATCTTCTGTCTCACCATCTTCTGATTCTTCATCTGAACTTTCCCCCCAAGCAGCAATCATAGCTTTTGTTGTGTTTGTCTTTGGGTTGAACTTGTTCCTTCCTCCTGTTCCTTCTCTCATATCTTTCCTTTTTCCACTCTACTTCCCACTGAGGACAGTTTTTAATGATATGGTCAGTCTTGCCACATTAATAGCATCCCTCATTAGCTGGCCTTTCTGGTGCCGTTGCCTTGTTGGAGTTTCCTCCCCTGGAGATGCCCTTCTTCCTCATGAGAAAGTTTCTGAATTCTTTGGTTATCGTGGCCATCTCATCTTCCTCCAGATCATCTCCCTCAGTGTTCCTCTGTGCTAGACTTCTCTCCTTCTTTGGGGCATCCATATTCATGGTTTGCCTTCTGAGTTCATAGGCAGTAAGGTTCCCAATCAGCTCATCCAGTTTAAGGGTTGCCATATTTTTGGATTCCTGGATAGCAGTGATCTTGCTTTCCTAGGAGATAGGCAGAACCCTTGTCAAGATCTTCTCTACCTTGTCTTCTTCAAGTATGATTCTTCCAAGAGACTTGAGTTCATTTGTCAAGGTTGTGAACCTTGTGTACATTTCCTGAATTGTCTCTCCTTCTTTCATAGTGAAGTTTTCATACTGAGAGTATAATAGTGTACCTCTAGACCTCTTCCCTTGAGTTGTTCCTTCATGAGCTACTTGTAGAGTATCCCAGATTTCTTTGGAAGTGGTGCAGCTTTGGATTCTACTGTATTCATCTGGTCCTAGTCCACACAATATCCACTTCTTTGCTTTGGCATTCTTCTCCCATTTCTTCAGATCTTCAGTCGTGCAGTCAGCCCTAGTCTTAGGTACATCTTCACCTTCAGAAGTTCTCGTCATTGTTGCAAGTGGTCCATCAGTGACTATGTCCCAGAGTTCATAGTCCTCTCCAATAAGGTGGTCCTTCATTCTATTCTTCCACCAAGAATAGTACTGGCCATTGAAGAGTAGTGGTCTTGAAGTTGATTGACCTTCCTAGTTCCCAGGTAGTGCACTTATCTTGATCTTTTCCAAGGTGTTAGCCTTTTCAAGGATAACCTGCTCTGATACCAATTGATGTTTTAGACGTCAATACTACACAATATTTTAAGTTAATTGTGCAGTACCCAATTTTTGAGTGCTGTCTAATAAGAAGAACCTAGTTCTTCTTGGTGTACTACTTACTACTATTTGCGGAATAATAAAGCAGTAAAGTAAAGACACATATTTTTACGTGAAAAACACCTGGCTCAAAAGGTGAAAAAACCACGGCCTACTCCTCAGTAGGATTTGCTCAACACTTCACTAAAAACTCTGAGCCAAACGGACTTACAAAATAAACTCTTTTGTAATCCTAGGACTAACTCTAATCCTCTTTGTATCAACTAACCTCTAGCTAATTTCTACAGACGTCAAGCTAACTCTAACTTGAACAGTGTGTACCTATTGCAATTTGCTTCTAAGAAAGCTGAAAAGATACAATGTTAAATCACCTACTACAACCAACTAGACTCAATGATAAACATATGGAACTGGTTCTTCTAGCTGGTATATAGTCGTTGCACAATACTTCTTTTTGCAAATAACCTGGGAATTTTGCTTACAGAACTTGATTCAGTTTAGCCCTTTGTACGTATTTTTGTGTCATCAATTTCAGCAGAAATACTTTGAGTATTTATAAAGTCAGCAGAAATACTTTGAGTATTTATAAAGTCAGTTGTTGAGTTCTGGTCCGATTCTACCTGGGAGAACAAGTTCTTATCAAACTCAACTTCCTTCCTTTGTTTCTGTCCTTGATGAATTCAACTTCTTTCATCTACATCAGTTTGCAATCTTTTCGTATTAGGAGAAATCCTCTTAGTTCTTTGATACTCAGCAATCACTGATATCTCCTATGCTTGTACGATTCTTGTGCCAACTGCTCCGTTCAGGTGTGTATGATTTGATGGACCTGGTTCATCTTGTCAACATTTGTCAATCTTCAAAACCCATTCAGTGACATGAGCCAACAGATCTTAATTGACTTAGCTGAACATTTTACCTCTCCTATCACTATGTTATATTTTTCTTCACAAACTGCCTACTTAGCTAGAATTTGTATCATCTCGCTCTATAATTGTTTAGCAGTAATTGGAATATCTATGCGTTGGTGTCAAGCATTCCCGTGAGTCGTATAGTATGATTTATATGGTTTTCCCTTAAGTGTTACTTAGGTTTAGTTAGATAATTATCCATGTTGATGGTATTTCCTTGGTGTTGCCTATTACTTAGCATTGGTTCAATCTGGGTTTTATTCTGTGAAGCTAACTATTTAAGCGAGATTGGTTATAGTTGTTTTCCTTGCCGGGATGATTTGGTTTCTTATTGTTGAATTGAATATTGTGGATTTGTTGTTATGTCTTGTTTCTCTTTGGTTAAGTTGTGTTCTTTACTGTCACGACCCGAAATCCCACCTTCAGGCCGTGATAGCGCCTAACGTTGCACCCGCTAGGCAAGCCAACGTGTTAACTGAATTGATTTATTAACAAGTGAAATTAACAATTATTGACTAGATAATTGAGATAAAGTGCGGAAGCATTAACATAAATCTAAATAACAATAGCTAATATCGTAGAAATCACTTTAAGTACACAACCCAGAAATGGAGTCACATCCTCACGAACCAGTCTAAGATTTGACTAAAAACAACAGTTTGAAAATAAAATGATGTATCTGTTTGGAAAACACATATATGACATAATGAAAGATAGACAGGGACGCCGAGATCCACGAACACCTGCGGAACTACCTATGTGTCGTCTGGAATGGACTGAACGACACTCCCACTAACGATGTCTACTGGGTCCTGCTGCGTAATATGAACAACATAAAGAAGTGCAGGTGTAGCATCAGTACAACCGACCCCATGTACCGAGTAAGTGCCGAGCCTAACCTCGGCGAAGTAGTGACGAGGCTAGGACACGACGCCAAATTGTACTTGTGCAGTTCAATAGTATAGCAGAAAATAAACAAGAATATAGTAGGGAGAAGAACATGCTGGGGATAAGAGGGGAAACACTTGCTAAAACAATAGAATCAAGTACTAACTGGAATGTAGAAGTAAAGCAGGAAATAACGACTCGAAACAAGTAAAATAGACAAGAGAAGGCACGACATTACCCCTCGTGCATAGCCTCAAAATCACACGGCATGGAATGTCACCTCGCGCATAAATAATAATCACTCGGCACAGAATGTCCCCTCGCGCATCAATAATAATCAATCGGCACGGAATGTCCCCTCGTGCATCAATAATAATCAATCGGCACGGAATGTCCCCTCGCGCATAAATAATAATCAATCGGCACAGAATGTCCCCTCGCGCATAAATAATAAGCAATCGGCACAGAATGTTCCCTCGTGCATAAATATAATCATCGGCACAGAATGTTCCCTCGTGCATAAATAATAATCACTCAGCACGGAATGTTCCCTCGTGCATAAATAATAATCATCGGCACGGAATGTTCTCTCGTGCATAATTAATAATCACTCGGCACGGAATTGTTTCCTCGAGTATGATGAGTATAAAAACAACAATTGATATGAAAGTTTAACAATATGACATTTCAAATGTACAGAAATAATCAACAAAATTCTATTGTCCCGGCAAGGGACTCAGCTATAACCAATCTCACTCAGAAGTATAATATCAACAGTAAAACCCTCAACCGAACATATAATCAATAACATTCTACGTCATGAAGTAACCTCAAGGTACCCATTCCAAGGTTCCCAATATTTCACAGCACAGAGGATATCAAAGAGCATTAAATAACTCATCAAAATTCGACTCACAGGCATGCTTGACCACAACATATAGGTACCCGTCACCTCACCTATACGTTGGAAATGAATTACACATAGAAAATAAGACTCTATACCTATTCCCGCAAGCTAAGGTTAGACCAAACACTTACCTCGGCTCTAAGAATGCAAGTCAAGCCTTAATCACGGCCTTTCCTCTTGAATCCAACTCCGAAACGATAATATCTAGACATAATTGACTTAATAACATCAATAATTATTCAATAACTCCATCCCAAAGCCTAATTATACATTTTCCATAATTCTTCCAAAAATACCAAAATTCGACCCCGGGCCTTCTTGGTCCAAACCCGAGGTTCGGACCAAAACCCGATCACCCATTCCCCTATGAACCAGAATATATAATTTGTTTTGAAATCCGACCCCAAAATGAGGTTGAATTCCAAAAATTTCCAAAAGCCCTAACTCTACCCAAAACTCCCAATTTCTCCCTTTGATTTCATGTTTTTAGACCTAGAATCTAGTGATTGATGAAGGAAAATGGAAGAAATAAGAGTTAAGAACACTTACCTATGAAGCTATGGTGGAATGGTCTCCTAAGACTCGCCCAATAAGAGTGGAGAAGAAGAAAATGGTGAAAGATATGAAAATCCCGTAATGGGTATTCTGTTTTGAGCAATTAAATAACTGGGCGGATTTACCCTACGCGATCGCGATAGAAGGACTGCGATCGCGGAGAGTACTGGACTTCATACTTACGCGATCACGAAGTGAGGAGTGCGATCGCAGAGAACCCGTACGTGGACCCACGCGATCGCGAACGAAAGAACGCATTCGCACAGAACATTTGCTACCCAGCCCCAACCCCACAGGATACTTACGCGATCGCGGACATAGGGTTGCGTTCGCGTAGAGCTTAAACCCCAAAGCGCCGCGTTCGCACCTAGCTCCTTCGGATCGCGCAGAGAAAATTAGCCACCCCGCCCAATTGCACATCGAGATTGAGAGCACTACACCGCGATCGCAGAGAAGGAAATAGCTGGACACCAGATACAGCCTAAAACACCATAAATTCCCTAAGTTTAGCACCCCGACACCTACCCGAAACTCACCCGAGCCCTCGGGGCTCAAAACCAAATATACACACGCCTTCAAAATCATCCTACGAACTTATTCGAGTAATTAAACCACCAAAATAACATCAAAAATAATGAATTAAACTCAAAAATCCATAGAATTTCCTTAAACTTCATAAACTATCAAATTTTCCAATTTTTTATCCGAAACACGTCAAACCAAGTCCGTATCTTTCCAAATTTTACAGATAACACATATTGAACCTGTTCCGGGCTCCGCAACCATAATACGGGCTCAGTAACACAGATTTCACATAAAAGTTCATTTTCAAAAGTCTTTATTATTTTCAAAAAACAATTTTCTTTAAAAATTCATTTCTCGGACTTGGGACCTCGGAATTTGATTCCGGGCATACGCCCAGGTCCCATATTTTCCTACGGACCCTCCGGGACTGTCAAATCACGGGTCCGGGTCCGTTTACCAAAAATGTTGACTAAAGTCAACTTTATTCCATTAATTATCATCAATTCAACTGTTTAACACATTTTCACATAAAGGCTTCCCGGCTACACGCTCGGGCTGTGCACGTACATCGAGGTGAGATTAACAGAGGCTTTCGGGGCCTCAGAACACTATTTTTGCTAAATTTACACAAGATGACCTTTTGGGTCATCATAATCTCCACCTTTAAAACAATCGTTCGTCCTCGAACGGACATAGAAAGGTACCTGAATCGGGGAAAAGGTGGGGATTTTGGCTCCGCATATCGGACTCAAACTCCCCAGTAGCTTCCTCAACAGGCTGACCTCTCCACTGAAAACGAACAGAAGGATAACTCTTCGATCACAATTGTCGCACCTGCAGGTCTAATATGGCTATTGGCTCCTCCTCATAAGACAGATCCTTGTCCAACTGGACACCACTGAAGTTAAGTACATGAGATGGATCCGCAATATACCTCCAGAGCATAGATACATTAAATATCGGATGCACGACTAACAAACTAGGTGGCAAGGCAAGTCTGTAGGCCAACTCTCCCACCTTATCCAGAATCTCAAATGGACCAATGTACCTAGGGCTCAGCTTTCCCTTCTTTCCAAATCTCATCACGCCTTTCATGGGAAACACCCGAAGAAATACCCGGTCGCCTATCATAAATGCCAAATCTCGAAGTTTGTGATCCGCGTAACTCTTTTTTCCTGGACTGAGCTGTACGAAGTCTATCCTGAATGATCTTCATCCAAGGCATCCTGAACTAACTCAGAACCCAACAATCTAGACTCGCTGGCTCAAACCATCCGAATGGTGACCGACACCGTCTACCATACAATGCCTCATACGGAGCCATCTGATTGCTCGACTGATAGTTGTTGTTGTAGGCAAACTCAGCTAAAGGAAAGAACTGGTCCCATGAACCACCAAAGTCAATGACACAAGCTCACAACATATCCTCCAAAATCTGAATAGTACGCTCGGACTGCCCGTCCGTCTGAGGATGAAATGTTGTGCTCAAATCAATCTATGTGCCCAACTCTCGCTGAAATATTCTCCAGAAATGGGAGGTAAACTGAGTACCTCGGTCTGATATAATGGATATGAGCACACCGTGCAGTCTAACAATCTCTCTCATATATATCCTTGCCAACTTCTCTGCTGAATACGAAACTGATACTGGGATGAAGTGCGCTGACTTGGTCAGCCTATCCACAACGATCCATACTACATCAAGCATCCTCTGAGTCCGTGGGAGTGTAACTACAAAGTCCATGGTGATACGCTCCCACTTCCACTTGGGAAGCTGAATCTGCTGCATCAAACCATCGGGTCTCTGGTGCTCGTACTTAACCTGCTGACAGTTCAAGCACCGAGCTACATAAGCTACAATATCCTTCTTCATCCTCTGCCACTAATAATGTTTCCGCAAGTCCTGGTACATCTTTGCGGCGCCCGGATGAATAGAATACCGGGAACTATGGGCCTCCTGAAGTATCAACTCACGAATACCATCCACATCAGGTACACAAATCCGTCCTTGCATCCTCAAAACTCCCTCAACATCAACCGTAACCTGCTTGGCATCTCCGTGCCTGACTCTATCTCTAAGAACACATAAATGGCGATCATCATACTGCCTGGCCCGAATACGGTCATACAATGAAGAACGGGCCACGGTATGGGCCAAAACACTGCCAGTCTCAGAAACCTCCAATCTCACAAATCGGTTGGTTAAAGCTTGAACATCCAAAGCAAGAGGTAGCTCTCAGACTGATAAATAGGCAAGACTACCCATACTGGTTGACTTCCGGCTCAAAGTATTGGCCACCATATTGGCCTTCCCCAGATAATAAAGAATGGTAATATCATAATCCTTCAGCAACTCTAACCATCTCCTCTGCCTCATGTTCAACTCCTTCTGTTTGAACAAATACTGTAAGCTCTTATGATCCGTGAACACCTCACATGGCACACCATACAAATAATGCCTCCAAATCTTCAATGCATGCACAATAGCTGCTAACTCCAAGTCATGAACTGGATAGATCTTCTCATGAACCTTCAACTGATGAGAAGTATAGGCTATAACCTTGCCATCCTGCATCAACACTGCACCAAGCCCAACCCGTGAAGCATCACAATACACGATATACGGTCCTGAACCAGTGGGCAAAACTAACACTGGTGTCGTGGTCAAGGCAGTCTTGAGCTTCTGAAAGCTCGCCTCACACTCATCAGACCACCTGAACTGAGCACTCTTCTGAGTCAACCTGGTCATCGGGGTTACAATGGATGAAAAGCCCTCCACAAACCGGCAATAATAACCTGCTAAACCCAAGAAACTCCGGATCTCTGTGGCTGAGGTAGGTCTAGGCCAATCTCTGACTGCTGAAATCTTCTTGGGATCCACCTGAACACCCTCTGACGATACCACATGGCCTAAAAATGCAACTGAACTCAACCAAAACTCACACTTGGAAAATTTTGCATACAACTGACTATCCCTCAAAGTCTGGAGGATGACTCTAAGGTGTTGCTCATGCTCCTCTCGGCTTCGAGAGTATATCAATATATCATCAATGAAAACAATAACGAACGAGTCCAAATAAGGCCTGAACACTCGATGCATCAACTCTATAAAAGCAGTGGGGGCATTTGTCATCGCAAATGACATCACCAAGAACTCATAACGCCCATAGCGAGTGCGAAAAGCTGTCTTAGGGACATCAGGCGCCCTAATCCTCAGCTAGTGGTAACCAGATCTCAAGTCAATCTTGGAAAACACTGAAGCACCCTGAAGCTGGTCGAATAAATCATCAATCCTCGTCAAAGGATACTTGTTCTTAATAGTAACCTTGTTCAACTGCCGGTAGTCAATTCACATCCTCATCGAGCCATCTTTCTTCTTGATAAACAATACGGGAGCTCCCCAAGGAGAAACACTAGGCCTAATGAAGACTTTATCCAACAAATCCAGCAACTGATCCTTCAACTCCTTCAACTCTGGCGGGGCCATACGATACGGCGGGGTAGAAATAGGCTGGGTGCCCGGAGCTAACTCAATACAAAAATCAATATCCCTGTCAGGTGGCATATCCCGCAGGTCAACAGGGAATACCTCTGGAAACTCACAAACCACGGGCACAGACTCTAGGGAAGGAACCTCGGCGCTAGAATCACGAACATAGGCCAGACAGGCCAAACAACCCTTCTCGACCATGCGCCAAGCCTTCATATAAGAAATAACTCTACCAGAAGAATGACTAGGAGTCCCTCTCCACTCCAAACGAGGTACCCCTGGCAAGGCCAAGGTTACTGTCTTGGCATGACAGTCTAGAATAGCATAATAGGGGGATAACCAATCCATCCCCAATATAACATCAAAGTCAACCATATCGAGAAGCAAAAGATCAACCTGAGTCTCTATACCACCAATAACTACTAGACAAGCACGGTAGACTCGATCTACCACTATAGAATCACCCACCAGTGTAGACACATGCACATAAGTACTCAAGGAATCACGGGGCATACTCAAATAAGGGGCAAAATATGAAGACACATAGGAGAATGTAGAACCCGGATCAAATAAAACCGAAGCCTCTCGGCTGCAAACTGAAACCGTACCTGTAATAACTGCATCAGAAGCCTCAACATCAGGCCTGGAAGGAAAAGCATAGCATCGGGGCTGAGCCCCTCCAACCTGAACATCTCTAGGTCGACCTACTGCGGCCTGACCTCTACCTCTCGGGGCATGTCCTCCTCTATGAGTCTGACCTCCACCTCTGGCACCTCGATCGCCACAGTAGGGGTGGGGGTGCGCCTGATGCGGGAACCATGGCACGGGAACCCTGATACTGAGACCCACCAGGACCTCGGGGGAAAAACCTAGAAATATGCCCCAAACCACCGCAAGAATAAAAAGGCCTCTGCTGATGTTTCTGCTGACTCTGGAACTGGCCCTGTCGACCCCGATAACCACCCTAGAAGCTCTGAAGCGGCGGTGCATTGATAGGTGTTGGTGGTGCACTAATAGGAGCTGGTTGTACACTGTGAGCTACCTGAAGTGCCGAGTGATAAGGTCTGGGAGGATGACCTCTGCCGAAAGAATCACTGCCCCAAAATGAGGCTCCACTGAATCGACCGAAGTGACAGGGACTCTTGTCAGCCCCCTGACCACCACCCTGTGACATAATCATCTCAATCCTCCTGGCCACATTGGCCGCATCCTGGAAGGAAATATCAGTACCTGAATCCTTGGCCATCTGAATCCTGATAGGCTGAGCCAAACCCTCAATAAACCTCCTCACTCTCTCACGATCAGTGGGGAGTATCATAATAGCATGCCGAGCTAGAGTGATGAACCTGGTCTCGTACTGAGTGACAGACATAGATCCCTACTGGAGGTGCTCAAACTGCCTCTGAAGATCCTCCCTCTGAGTAACTGGAAGGAACTTCCCCACGAATAACTCGGAGAACTGAGCCCAAGTCAATGGTGCAGAACCATCTGGCCTGGTCAAGCAATAGTCTCTCCACCAAGTCTTGGCAGAACCCGAAAGACGAAAAGTAGAAAAATCAACTCCATTGGACTCTACTATGCCTATGTTCTGAAGAACCTCATGACAGCTGTCCAAATAATCCTAGGGATGCTCTGATGGTGCACCAGTAAATGTAGTAGTGAATAACTTGGTGAATCTATCCAATCTCCATAAAGCATCTACTGACATAGCTACTCCCTCAACTGCCGGGGCCACAATGCCCGTCTGAGCTACTCCGGCCGTCTGAGGTACCGATTCTGGAACTGAGGATCTAGCTGCTCTGGTGTGCGAGTAGCAGGATTCTGGGTCCCTCCCCCAGTCTGAGAGACGTCTGGTGCAGCAGGAAGAAGACCGGTCTGAGCCACACTCTCCATGAGTCCCACTAAGTGGACTAGAGCAACCTAAAGCACCGAGGTGGCAATGAACCCCTCTGGGACCTGAGCTGGTCCAACTGGAACTGTCTGAGTAGGAACCTTACCGGCAAAGTCTACCTGTGGGTCCTCTATTGGGGCTGCTGCCTTGGGTTGTGCCCTTCCTCTGCCTCGGCCTCGGACTCGGCCCCTCGTAGGAGCTGCAACAGGAGAATCGAGTTGTTGATCAGTAGATGAGGAAGCACGCATTCTCGCCATCTGCGAGAGAATAGAATCGAAACTCAATTAGCATTTAGGACTCAAATCGCACGACAGAAAAGAAGAAAAGTGAAGTTATTCCTAACTTTGCAGCCTCTAGAGGATAAGTACAGACGTCTCTGTACCGATCCCTCAGACTCTACCAAGTTTGTCCGTGAGTTGTGAGACCTAAGCAACCTAGTGCTCTGATACCAACTTGTCACGACCCAAAATCCCACCTTCAGGTCGTGATGGCGCCTAACGTTGCACCCGCTAGGCAAGCCAATGTGTTAACTGAATTTATTTATTAACAAGTGAAAATAACAAACACTGACTAGATAATTGACATAAAGTGCGGAAGCATTAACATAAATCTAAATAACAATAGCTAATATCGTAGAAATCCCTTTAAGTACAAAACCCAGAAATGGAGTCACATCCTCACGAACCAGTCTAAGATTTGACTTAAAACAACAGCTTGAAAATAAAATGATGTATATGTCTAGAAAACACATATATGACAGAATGAAAGATAGACAGGGACGCCGAGATCCACGAATGTCTGCGGAACAACCTCGGTGTCGTCTTGAATGGACTGAAGGACACTCCCACTAACGATGTCCACTGGGTCCGCCTGTGTAATCAGCACAAGATAAAGAAGTACAGGTGTAGCATCAGTACAACCGACCCCATGTACCGAGTAAGTGACGAGCCTAACCTCGGTGAAGTACTGACGAGGCTAGGACACGACGACAAATTGTACCTGTGCAGTTCAATAGTATAGCAGAAAATAAACAAGAATACAGTACGGGGAAGAACATGCTGGGGATAAGAGGGGCAACACTTGCTAAAATAGTAGAATCAAGTACTAACTGGAATGTAGAAGTAAAGCAGGAAATAACGACTCGAAACAAGTAAAATAGACAGGAGAAGTCACGACATGACCCCTCGTGCATAGCCTCAAAATCACACGGCACGGAATATCCCCTCGCACATAAATAATAATCACTTGGCACGGAATGTCCCCTCGTGCATCAATAATAATCAATCGGCATGAAATGTCCCCTCGCGCATAAATAATAATCAATCGACACGGAATTTCCCCTCGCACATAAATAATAAGCAATCGGCACGGAATGTTCCCTCGGGCATAAATATAATCATTAGCATGGAATGTTTCCTCGTGCATAAATAATAATCACTCGGCACAGAATATTCCCTCGTGCATAAATAATAATCATCAGCACGAAATGTTCTCTCGTGCATAAATAATAATCAATCGACACGGAATTGTTTCCTCGTGCATGATGAGTATAAAAAAAACAATTGATATGAAAGTGATCGCGAAGTGAGGAGTGCGATCACAGAGAACCTGGACGTGGACCCACGCGATCGCGAACGAAAGAACGCGTTCGCACAGAACATTTGCTACCCAGCCCCCAACCCCACAGGAGACTTACGCGATCGCGGACATAGGGTTGTGTTCCCGTAGAGCTTAAACCGCAAAGCTCCGTGTTCGCACCCAGATCCTTGCGATCGCGCAGAGCAAATTAGCCACCCCGCCCAATTGCACATCGTGATCGCGTGCACTACACCGCGATCGTAGAGAAGGAAATAGCTGGACACCAGATACAACCTAAAAAACCAGAAATTTCCCAAGTTTAGCACTTGGGACCTCGGAATTCGATTTCGGGCATACGCCCAGGTCTCATATTTTCCTACGGACCCTCCGGGACCGTCAAATCATGGGTCCGGGTCCGTTTACCAAAAATGTTGACCAAAGTCAACTTTATTCCATTAGTTATCATCAATTCAATTGTTTAACACATTTCCACATAAAGGCTTCCCGGATACACGCCCGGACTGCGCAAGCACATCGAGGTTAGATTAACGGAGGCTTTCGGGGCCTCGGAACACAGTTTTTGCTAAATTTACACAAGATGACCTTTTGGGTCATCACATTTACGCTCATTATTTCCTTTCGATGGTTATTCCTTGTGAATGAGTTCTACTGTGATGGTGACTTAAGTTCTTGATTTGGTTGGCTGTCGTACATAGCAATTCTATCTTTTGTTGCCTTGTGATGTTGTAGCGATGTACAATGTTTCTGCCTTATTGTGGTTGTTATCTCTGTTGGTTGCATTGTATATTTAAATTGGGACTACGGACGTATTTCGAGAGCTTTTCCCCTGTACTGCATATTTAAATTGGGACTACGGACGTATTCTGGGAGCTTCCCCCATGTACTGCATATTTAAATTGGGATTACGGACGTATTTCGGGAGCTTTCCCCCTGTAATGCATATTTACTTTGGGACTACGGACGTATTCCGGGAGATCCCCCAACAATGCATATTTATTTTGGGACTACAGACGTATTCCGGGAGATCCCCCTGCACTGCATGACAAATTCTGAGCTACGGACGGAGTTTCGGTAGATTTATATTGAAGAGATTATGATCGAAAGATTCATATTGAAAAGTATAGCTGATGTGTAGCTATAATTCATGGTTTTAAGCATTATGTACCTTACATTTTATGTGCGTTAATGATAAAAATACACGTCATATGTGCATAATGGAGTCTATTTTATGTGTAGGTGAATTGGAGATGGAAGCCGAGCTAAATGGACGCATAAACATCAAAAATACGCTCAAGAGTCGAAAAGGAGTGACCCGGGCTATAGTCGAGCGTTTGAGCCATAAAGCCTAGTCATACCAGGCTATAGCTGGGCGTTTGGGCTATAAAGCATGGCATGACCAGGCGTTTGGGGGGCGTTAGAGCCCTAACGCCAACGCCAGGCCTGCCCAGGCTATAGCTGGGCGTATGGGGCTTAACGTTTGGGGTCTTTGGTCCGGTCCAATCCGAGTTTTGAAGGTTTTAAGTGTTTCTCGGTTTGAATATAAGTCTCCTACACATTTAGGGTTTGTCCCAAACATATAAATAGACCCAAAAAC